>JANBPK010001070.1:0-67032 GCA_027579435.1 Candolleomyces eurysporus
AAGGGGAGCCGATGCGGGGTTTGAGATGGCAGTATCGCCACTTATGCGGAGGGCCTCTGATTTCCCAGTTGCCATCCGGGCCGTCTAGACCTGAAGTATGGCCTGGGATCTTGCCTCCGCGCTCCGCAGACGACAGCCCATCCCGGATGTCCAGGGTGCGTAGACGAGTTTCGAGGCTCTCGGCGATGTCGTTGCATAGGAAGGAGTGTAGTTCGAGGGAGGACTCTTCGACGAATCGGTTCGAGAGAGCTTTCATAGTCCGGGGCTGGAGGTAGACAGGGTTGAGGAACTCTGACAGGAAAGCGACATCGGAGGAAGTGAGGCCGTCGGGAATGGTAGCATCCGACTCGCTCGTCCCAGGGTAGCCGGTGAACACTGTCGAACTCTCCTTCAACTGCTCCCGGCTGCTCTTTACGTCAGATGGAGGCTCCGGAACATAGCCCTCCTCACCCTCCTGGGCCGTATGAAACCAGCCGGAGATGCTCAGACGCTCGCGGCCGTCTCCGCCGACGACGACCTCCTCGACCGAGTGGAAGCTTTTGCCGGGCTGTACTTCGAAGAAGATGAATTGGTTCCAGCTGGGTGGGATGCTCTTGGAAGGGATGGGTTCGGGCTCCCATTGCTCCGATCCTTCGCTTGATGAGCCGTCGACTTTTCGAACTGGGTAGAGCTCTAGCGCGCCTCCCCAGTCCTTTTGCCACATCTGGTAGTTGGGCAGGGGCATGTAGAGGATGTACGATACGCGACGCGTGCCGATGACGTCGTCGTGGTTGAGGAGATGGCAGCCGCGGGTGTAGGTATTGACGCTCATGTCCTGTTTTGTGCCCGAGAGGGGTCCGCAGCCGGTGACGGCCTGGAGGAAGTCGCGGAAGGTTTTCGAGTAGAGGGCATCGCGGAGGGCAAGGATATTGGGGAGGCGTGCGAGCTGATCAGGGGAGAGGAAGTTGAGCGAGGCAAGGTCGCCTGTTTGGTTGACCTTGAATCACAGTTTAGATACTGTGGCAATTAACAATAGACTTTTTTACACACCTTGTAGATATCCGTCTCCTTCTCCGTAAAGCTCAGCTGGGTCAGGCACTCGTCCTTGACCTTTTTCAGCAGCTCGTCCTGGAACAGCTTATCTACGACGGTGTGCTTGAAGGGCCCGCTGGCCTCGTAGCTGGAATGGAGGCGGGATATGTTCTGATGGTCGAACAGGCCGTTGTGGAACTTGGAGGCGGCATCCCTGGTGAGTTGGGCCGGCTTGATGGACTCGAGACGGGAGGGGGGTGGATGGGAGGCCTTGAAGCGTTTGGGAGAGAGGGGCTGGTGGGGATCTGGAGAACGGGAGCGCTCGCGGGTGCGTGCCATCGATGAGGGACAGCTGCAGCAAAAAGAAGGGGCCAGGAATCAATAGATAGCAAAGGTATAAATTGTCGGTGCGTCTGCTGTGTCTCTGGGAAATTTTGATCGAGACTGATCACCGAATTTGGGCGAGGCTGCTCTGGACATTTTGGCACGCGCGGCTTTACCACCGGAAATGTGCTGATGGGCCAATCAGCAGTCGTTCTGGGCCCAGCTCTTCCCGATTCGTCCTCTCCGTCCACGACAAATCCATTCTCCGCGCCCACTTTCCAGGCCATCGCAGTTGAATTCCAACGCAGGCAACACCTTCAACGCCGTCTGCCCAGTTTTGCACCTTTTCAGACTCGCGTTCTAGACCCGTTGCCCAATCCATCCATCGTCGCCACATCGAGGGATGACGTCGACCTGCCCCACAATATTGGCGCGAAAGACACTGCGCCATACAAGGGCATTCCTCTTACAGACGTGGGTGCATCTTGGCTGAATGGGAACGCTTCTCTCGATGCCATTGGCTAGGAACCACACTCGGAACAATTCGATGGCCTGGCATCCTACCTCAGCTAGACCAAAGCAACCAACGCCCTACGGCCTGCTTCTGGCGACTCATTGGTTCGTCAAAGTGCTACGCTGGGTTAAATTACTCGGCGTTCTCGCAGCCCTCTCAACTGCATGTCATGGACATCGTTCGTTCCAGACTCGAGTCTCTTTTTATACGTGCCGCAGCTGTCATCTGATTCGTTGACATCAAAACACCGATGCAAGCCGATCCATCTCCTGCCTGCTGGTTACATGCAACCACGCGACCACTCTGTTGTGCCTCGTCGTATGTGACTATGTCGATATCGTTCCAGNACNTTTTAAGATCAGCTTCCGCATCGGTAGTCTCGGCGATGTGGCTACTATTAGATGTGGCCACTAGGCTGCCTAAGTATAAGTTGCCTCTTGTGACGAAAACTTTAAAAACCTGTCCAGCACATACGCGTACTCCCCGGCATTGCAATCGATGGAAACATGCATACTCGTTTCTGATGTCGAGATGATATGATAGATTGCCTCGTTGTGATTTTATCAGTGCCATCTTCTGGCACTAGAACGTCGGGACGCTGACCCAGACCGAAGCTCGACTAGGTCGCCGCCCGCAATCCGTCATCTGGCTCAACTTTCCACGTTTACTTGTATGCATACCCCTTCAAGCCCGAATATCGAATTATTTTCGTCTGCGACAGTTCACTCTGCTCATTGGCTGGCGGCGCAACCCCGAGTCGCGTTTCGTAACTGCGCTTCTGGCCAATCAAAGCAACCCGGTAAGAGCTCAATGGAGGTTTAGACTCGTCGCAAGTACCGTACTTGGTGATGTACCAAGGTGACTACATGTTCAACTTTACCTCAGTTCTCGGTCCAGGCCCGGAACTAGTTGCATGTTCATATTCTTTAAACAACACATGCCATGCCACTGTAGGTATTCTTTTGCCTTCTGGGTCTAATCCCATCTAATCTCAGTCCGTCAGAGACCCTTTTGAGATACTATATCAAGGAAGTGTCACCCCTTAATCGCCCGTCCATTTTAAGGCTTCGGGACTTTGCATCTATCACCGACGACGAGACTCTTGTTCGAGAGCTCGAGGGCCCGGGCTGCCTCGCTCTGCTGTCTAGCCCGTTTCTCATGCCTAAAAAATTATTTCGCCGGAGAGGAAGAGAGCGTACGTGCTCTTCGAATCGGCACCTCCATTTTCAATCACATTGAAAGAAGGAGATATTCGCTGCAGAAGTTATTTTTATTTTGGTTGTGTGATTTTGTAGGTCCAGAGCGTTGTGAATTTCCTGCGTGTGGAAGTGGAGTCCATCGATCACACAGTCTGTCTGAATCTTCGAGGTCGACGTGGATCTCGCGTAGGGAGGTAGAGAACGCGGTCTGGGGCTTCAACCCAGATTAAGATAATGATTAATTGGAGTATGGTGGCATAAAGTACCGCAGGCACCGGTGGAACGTACGAGATCAGAGCCCTTTCGTTGGCATGCTGCTGCATACTGGAGACTTTGCGAGCTCAATTTTAAAACTCAATCAGTATATATTTCAATGTTCGTTGATACGACGAGCTCGTCAGGGGTCCCTGCTGCCCTGCACAATCTCATTTCGCTTAATCCCAACAATCCCAATCCTGGAAAGATTTACACTGGCAGTCGCTTCCCGAGTCTCGATCCTCTAATTCGCAAGAATTGCGTACTTAGCCTGGGCCGTGTGCATATACGCGTTCAGCTGGTTCAACCCGCCGGGTTGGCCACCAACCTCTCGGCTCGTGAAATTCTATACATACATGGGCGGCAGGAGGGCTAGAGGTGGGGGCGTATTCCAGCGGCTATGGCTCGCTATGGCTGGGGCCGTCTAGACTTGTGTGTCGTGCGTCATGCTACCGTACNGGGACGGGACATTGACACACTCCAAGTTGTCATTCATTCTAGGAAAAGATTATGGTTTAACTTTTACCTTTCGGCCACGGAAAAATTATTTCGGTATGTCATATGTCACGTCAGAAGGGTTCATTCTGCTTTAGGTCGTGCACTCATCGATGGCACGCCGTGTTTGATCATTTGTCCCATTCATACGGCGCCTCAGCAATCGTTGAAGGCAATTTCTCGAGCGCTAAGGCCAGGTCTTATGCGTCGTGAAATGCGAGGCCCACTCCTTCCCCCGTTCAGCTGTGAAGAGCGTGTGCTACGGCGTCACACCATTGTCAACAGAGAGGCGTCATCCACCAAAGAGTCAAAAATCACGCAAGCTCGGTAGACGTGCTCTCAGGCCTCATCTCCTAGATACACGGACTCTTGGGGAGTGAAAAGGAGAAATCAAAGAGCGATACTTCCGGCTGGGTCAGAGAAAGTCCCTGGTATGGGGTCAACAGCCGGCATTCGAGTCTTTATTCCTTTCACTGTAGCCTCTTGACCGCAAGGCCACAAAATTCATTCAAAAATCAGCAATTCTTCAGAAATTCGTTCGGACATGGATTTAGAGGGGCAGACACGCCCAATTGGCGCTTCGGCGTCAGGCGGCCGACCGCTGAGAGGGGAATGATGGCGGTCCTTGAAATTCCTGGACACTTCGTCCAGGTTTGTCACTTTGTCCCCGATGAGTTGTGTCCGTCCTCTCCGCGAATCGGTTGGCCTTTTTCAAAACGCTGTTCGCTTGCCGCCGTTTCTGCTTCACGAGGCCGATCTCTGCGGTGATATCCTGAGCAAGCTGTGGGGCGTGCATAAGCACTCTCAAGCTACGAGTATGAGCGAGGAAACATGAAGCGCCGACGATAGGTGATAGCGCCTGTCCAAGGGACAAGGGAGCACGACAACAAATGCGCGTTTCTTTCTCAAGACATATTCTTCAGAGTGTCCAGGTTTGCCTGGATGGATTATATGGAGTTGGTACATTAACCTGGTGGAAGAGGCCGCCGCTATGCTCAGGAGGTATCTCGATGATTACGAAGCTGCCCAGATGCTGGTGCTCAAAGAATCGGAGGGGAAAGATGATAAATTGTTATTGATGTAGGGATGGTGTGTGTGTGTGTATTAGGCAAACATTGGTGCAGCGAGCGAGGGCCTAGAACACCCGGGTCATAGAACGGCTTCATCGCCAAAGACACTTTTTGTGATCGAGCGTTGAGGGCCCCTACAAGACCCACTTCTACCTTATGGTAGCGGGAACCTGAACCATGTACCCGAGTTAAAATTTTAAAAATGCCTCAGAAAAATATAGATTCAAGGCAGAGAGCATTTGGTACTGTTATTTGATCATACAATACTCCTTCACTGATTGGATGCAAACATTGCTTCTAGACAACTCATTCCTCGGAGCTCGGCTAGGACTACGAACTCCTTACCTAAGCTACCTATGACACGCTCGCGCGGCTTGAATTCGCACAGACGAAATTCTGTTCAAAGAATGTCAATTCTTCCATAAGATTCCAAAGGTTAGACGGAACGCACCCCCTTTAACGCTGGTATAAAGCGCCTTAGAGAAAGGTTTCACTCGATAGGATGCAGACATTGAAAGTTTGATGCGATAGACCTGTAGCAGTAGCGATATGTCCAAACAACATCTACCGAATGCATAGGAGCAAGCTTACCCGAATATGTGGGCATACAGAATCTGGAAAACGCAATAAATCGAAGTTAAGGATCTTCTCCCAGCATTCAGCGTCTTCATGGTCCGGATCCATATATGGACTCGTTCGAGCGAAGATGTCTTGAACCGTCTTAACGAGAACATTTGCCTCTATGAGTTCTCCTCCCATTAGGTTGTCAAACCAGTCCTGAACCTGAAAACGCCAGTAGCCTTGAGGTCAATCATAGATCTTCGAGCAGTGTGAGAGACTTACAAGCTTGTCCGTCTCGCTTCGACGAAGCTCCGGTTCCATCCCGAAGCATTTGTCCCAAATTTTGTATTGACAATATTCATCAGTGAGCTCATTGGTCCTGTCCACATCACGGGAGCGATCGCGCACCAGGAAAGGATTATGAGACAAGAAGGATCCAAGGATCTCAAAGGTGAGTTCCAGACCTCTTCTTCTAACCTCTGTCAATTCCCGGATGGAGACCCACGACGCTACGAGGCTATAGGAGTCCATCTTGCAAAGATCCCTGAGATCATATCGCAATCCGAAATGGGGGTCCAGCTCGCATTTCATGTCATGCTTGTTAATTTTCGTCTTTAGTTCTCCCTATGTATGATAACGGAAATTGAATGGTGAGTGGGGCTCACGAGTACCGGGAAGTGTAGACAGAAATTGTGGCTCACTCTGTCCAGCTTCGCGAGGGTATCGGAAAGGTCCTTGCCAAGTTTGATCCCCCAGAGATTCTTGCCCGTCTTCAGTTGAAACAACGGCGATAGATTGCTCTTAGCCTCGATGAAGCCAGCTCGAAATGTATCTGGACACCTGCTTAACATCCATCGAATCTCTATTTTTGAGATTATTCGCTCACCACTATCTCCTTGGCGAAGATCTAGTCTATCCTCTTCGGCGTGTGTACCCGAGTCTGTCATAACATTGTTCTATTCGACGTCCGTTGTGTATAATGAGGGAAGACACTCACGATGTTGTGTATCGATATCAGCATACCGCCTACCTCGCGTGTTTGATTGAGTTGAATTCCCCGTCACCGCGGTTTCGGGAGTCGCTGAGCTTGCCCGCTTATCCTTCAGGTCATTCTTATCTGTATATAGCAAATGGGCTACACCTATATGGGGGAAGGGGTCCTCCATTGGATGTGGCCCTGGGGAAGGAAATACAACGCGCACTCACCTCTGAGAACAGAGATCGTTTTAGAGTCAATGATCTCGAGAGATAGTCCATCCACATCTACATTTGTTCAGCACTGATCGTGCTCAAATGACGAAAATAAGGCTGCTGCTCACCATTCCATGACCTCGCGAGGTTCCTCCAGTCATCATCGTGCGACAGCGCACAGTCTGCGCCTGTCTGCACTTTAAGTCAGCGTGAAGTACCAGCACGAACACATGTTGAAGGGCTTACCATCTCCAACAAAAGGTCCGTAATCAAATCGCACGGGTGGAACGTCGTCTGCGCCCCATAAATGATGCATGACTTAACTCTCAGCGCTTATCAAAAGGATCGGCAAAGACATACCCTTCCTGAAATTTCAGGGAAAGATTCAACCCTCAAGTCACTGGACAGCGTAGTATACCCACTCGTTGAGGAGAAATTTGACGAAGACTTTGGCTGGGACCCCGTAGATGACCCAGACCGACGACCTNGGCCCGCTGCGGTCGCTGCTCTTGGGCTCCTTTTCTCCCTGGCCATCGTCGGACGATCCCGTGTCTAAATCGGCTTGCTTCAAAGCATGCATTCGGACACGAAATGACGACGAAAATGCTAGCTTGAAGCCCCGAAGGAAGAGAGACTGGTTCTTTCCTTCGTATTGACCGGCCCCCATTCTTGAATTAATCCCAAACCTAGCCTCTGCCTGTCCTCGGTCCACCCATTCGTACACTATTCCTTTCTTATTCCCGTCCTCCACGTACCGCCTTGACTCGAGCGTGAGCTTTTGACCAGACTTTGCCCTTTGGTAGGCTGCAATTCCCCAGCTGTCGCTTTTGATGCATCCTGATACAATGTAGAGGGATTCTTCATCCGCTAATTGCCTCTGAGCCAGAGACGTTGCATGCTGGTAAACAACTCCGGCGTGCTGGATCAAGAAGTTTCGAAGAGCGAAAGGGTCGTCTAGCTCTTCTACATCTGCTGAGGTGGTGCATGCCAACACAGCACCTTGTTCTGCGTCACATTGAAATTCGAATAGCTGAATATAGCTTGGGGAAAAACAGCGAATTAGTAATAATTGATGTCAAGGAGAACTTAACATATCGATCCTACCTTTCATCTTCTGACCTATGGATCTTGGACGAGGTACTACTGGTGATGGTATGGCCTTCTGCAAAGCCCTCGGGGTGAACGATCTTTTTGGTAGGAAGGTCATAATTCGTTGCAAATTCGCCTTCCCAGAGATTGAAGATTTTCTTGAAGCCATATGCTAGGTCGAATGTGCCCACATCACCTGGAACGATTCCTCGCGGGCCTATGGGCTCACGAGGTGGGGGACGCCAGCAGGGAAGCCCTTCGCCGCAACACAGCATACCGCGGGTGTAAATCTCCGCATTCGTAGTGACTTGGGATTGAAGCGAGCGTAGATCTAGCTCGTCCATTGACGACTGCGACGCCCAAGCAATTCAGCTTAACTGTTAACGACTTGAAAAGGTGAGTTACTAGAGCACACACCACGTTGTAGCCAGGGTCATGCTGCGATTGTTCAGGGCCATCGTGTGGTCGAGCATCTTCATTGTTTTCCTCAATTTCATTGTCACCTTCCGAGTTTGAGGCTGCCAGTGTGCCATTTATGGGGCATTGGACTGACATCGAGGCAGCGGTCGTTGTTGGGGCCTCTACTCCAGCCAAGGAATGGCGGAGCGCCTCTCGATCGGCAGAAGATTGAAAGAATGAACGAACTGATTCGATGAGTTGTTCGAGGATTTGGCGGTTCGTACGGCGACGTGGTGGACTCAGATAAGAAATGAACAAGTGTTCGATACTGACAGAGTTGAAGACCCCGCCCAATTTCGAATGATTGTGCGAGCTTGAAAACGTGTTTCCACCGCTGATAAATCTTGGTATGGACTCTTCTGCACGCTTTGAAACGATGATTGAGACAGACCTTGTATTCACTGTGCTGACACCGCCGGAAATGTCGCCATTATAGTTGGGCCCTTGGCTATCGTCTTGCTGGAATACCGTCTGGCGGACGGCTTTGGTATTGTGACTGGCATTCATGTGTTTTTGATAGTCGTCCGCGTTGAGTGTCAATGGCCAATTCAGTGGATACGTCGTCGATTGAGATTGACTAGCCGTAGAACAGGCACCTTCAATGTTGGTAGGTCGTGCTTGTATAAATGAAAGGGGTGGATGGGGACAAATTTATCCAATGTAGCCACCTCGTGGTCACCGCGTGCCGAGTATCAACAAGAAAGCGCTCTTGAATGGAAAGGATGCGAGACTCGGAGTGAGTCGTTGAAGTCAAAAAGTTGAGAAAGGTACCTTGCTCGAAGCATCATGTTCAGCTTTAAATCAATCGACGCAAGCAACTTGAAGCAAAGACTGCTTCTTTTCAATTTGAGCTAAATTTTTGTTGCTTTCACTAATTTTAGTGGGTCTCATTCTAACAACTCAGAAAGCTCGGGATTGAACCGGAAGCTGCCCATCGGTAGCGGTGTCTCACGAGGTCGGTCTCTGCGGTCTCTGCGGCTATTGAGCTGAGGGATGTGCGCAAGTACCCCCAAGTCAAGAGTATCTTCGCGTAGGAGCTCGAGCAAGTAGGTCGAAAGTCAAGGATCTTGGGGATTAGAGTCGCTCATATCCATCGTGTCTTAACTAGCTTTAGGAGTGAGTGCCGCAGCCTAGTTCCTTGTAGTCTCTAAGTTATCTGATAACGAATATTTGGCGTCGCTTTAGGGGCTACCCGGTTGTGTTCTACATGACGTACTTGACATTTCGAGTCCTTCAGTATCTTTTACCTAGCTAGAGCAAATTACAAAAGCCCTGTTGCACACACCCAAATGCTGTCATCTACCTTAAGCCGCACCACCGAAGATTTTCTTCAAAATAACGACAGTGTTCTCCAAACCACCGCCTCCAAAGAACAATTCCTTGCCCTGGTTCGTTCGCACTGCGTTTTCACCTGCGCGTACCATCATTGTTTCTTCGTATTCTTCCAGCGCGGTATCAACAGCGGCTCCTTCAACGACAATTTTCTCGAGGGCCAGTGCGAGGTCGTACGCATCGTGCATGGCGAGGTTGACACCGACCCCAGCGAACNGGGGGCATAACGTGTGCCGCATCGCCTAGTAGCGTTACCCTATCGAAAAAAAAACGTATGTTTAGCACATAGAACTTTCCTCCAGACAAAAATAAAAAGAGTAACTCACCCTGAAACTTTGTTCTCAAACCTGTACCCAGGCGGATACCCATACAAGGGTCTCACAAGCATCTCACCCGGATCGCACCTCGTGATCAGCTCCTTCGCCTTATCATTCCACTCCGGCACTACCTTCTCAACGAACTCCTTCAGAACGCCCTCCAAATCCTCGTCGGCTTTACTCCAATCGATGCCCGAAGTCTCCTTCCAATTCTCGGGAGCGGGGAAGTTGGCGTTCGCTTTCAGCGAACCATCGCCGTTCTTCTGGGCGACGACCAATCCGTGCTTGCATTCCGAGTCGGCTGTGAAGCAAGAGCCCTTTCCAACGTATTCGGATAGCTCAGGATAGCGAGCGTCGATGTCCTTGATGGCAGACCACACGTATGTGATACCGACGTACGTAGGGGGGACGGAGCTGCGGAGGAGCGTGCGGGTGCGCGACCAGGCTCCGTCGGCGCCTACCACGATATCGAACTCGGTGGACTTGGAACCGTCCGCGAAGGCGAGGACAAACGTGTTTTTCCCTTCAGCGGTGGTGGAAACTTCGATATTGACGAGCTTCTTCCCCCATTGGATCGTGTCTGGGTCTACGCCGTCGAGGAGGATTTTGCGGAGGACTGCTCTGTCGATTTCGGGCCTCTCCGGATCTTCTTCGCCTTCCTCCGAGTGATGAATATGGACGTTTCCTTGGTGGTCCCTGATGAAGAGCTCCGTAGCGTCTACGCGCATGTTCTTCTTGAACACGTCGAGTAACCCAGCTTTTTCCAGAGCCAGTTGGCCGGAGCCTTTGTGGATGTCCAGCATGCTTCCTTGGACCCGGGCGGATGGGGAGGCGTCGAGCTCAAAGATGCTGCAGGGAATTTCGAGTCTGCGTAGAATCGCCGCGAGGGTTAGGCCACCGGGGCCAGCACCGACGATAGCAACTTTCACTGATTTACGAGCTGTGGAAGACATGGGGCGATAGAAGCGCGAATTGGTGCACTGGGAGAGAAGGTAAGATAAGATTACGTTGAGAAACTTCATTCAATGAACCGACCTTTTATATGTGAACCAAGTACATAGTGCTGCGAAAGTTGCATCTATCATCTGCTATTATTAGACGCAACAACAAGGTCCGAGTCAAAGTCATCGTCAGGACCGACTCGGAGGGGGGCTGAGCGCAGTCACCAGAGTCACTGGGTACGTAGGTCTGACGCGTACGTTGTCCAAATTGGGGTGTATACGCGTCTATACACGTATATTTCCTACCGATAGAAAGGCTCTTCCCAGGTTTTCATAGTTGCGAAGAAGTGACAAGGATCTGGAGAAATACGAAAACGCGCAGCAGTTGGAAACCTGTCTATTAGGCCCAGGCCTGAGGCCTGAGTATGCACATAGATAAGTATGATGAACATTGAACGCCGGGCTTGACGGTAGCGACTCGAGTGGACGACAAGAGCCCAGGTCAAGTTGGCACCTCGACTACCAGTATATCAAGGCTTGTTTCCAGTGAGATCAAAGAGTACGCTGATGCCCATCCACACGATTGAAGTCTACGGGACCGAAGCGCTGAAAGTGCGGCAAGATTGAAAATCCCATTCCAATCATGAGGGGATGAGAATGCGCCAACTGAATCCAAGCTAACGGCTAGCTTGGGTGCTCATAGCCGGTTGAGACGCTGCCTGAGCCCCAGAGTACCAGAACAACGAGAGTCGAAATCTGCCTATCAGCTGCAGAGGAATGATGCATGGGCCGTTGGAGTCAACCTCGCCATGAACGATATCGAAATGGACCATGAAGATTTGTCGCTCGACAATATCGCTTTGGACGAGGGATGGATTGGTGGAAGTCGGGAGGTATATAAAAGAATTCGAGTGCCGTGTTGGAGTGAGGAGGCTTTCAAGTCGTGCATTGACACGCCCTCATATATTATGATATGGAGGTGAAGGCGACTGTAATTGACTGAAATACTCCTATTCCATCGCTTGATACGCTGCTGGTGCCGCTTGAGTCTGCGGGGAGAGTAAGAGAGGTAGCCACAGGGAATCGAAGTCTCTGAACTGCGAACGCGTTGTCTATGGGTGTGGTGAGTTCTGAAGTCATGTAGGCCTGAGTGGACAGTGGAGAATAGCTTGAAAGAAATTCGGCAGAGCGAGGTACTCGAAATTCTCTAGGCCAGCGTTTAAGATCGTCTGCACTTGAGTATGGGAGAGAAGAGAGGAGGGTTTCAAAACTTGACCGACAACTGAAAAGGTCCGGAGTTCGTCCGGCTTGCCATCGGCGTGAGCCCGCGACAACCCCTGTCCTCGTCTCCCTCCACCTCCACTGTCATTTCCATTGTGCAACGTGAGACCACCTTTCCTTCAGTTTCTCCATATCTCGAAATTTCTCCAATTTTTACAAGCTGCTTGTGTACAGGGCAAAGAATGTCAGAAGATGCCGGTCAAGCCCACCCACGCCCAAAGACAGATGCGCATCCGTAGAGGCGTAGAACGAAGGAGCTGAAGACGGGGAAAGTGAGACAGACAGAGGGAGGTTTTTGTCTGGCATCTGGTCAGCCGCCAAATGCGATCGGTTTCAGAATCCGGTGAGTTGTCGGTTTTGTTTTTGGCCTTGTCCTCTTCCTTGCTGACGATCTCATCCCCCGCCAGCTCGCTGAAGCCAGCGTGAAGATGGCGCTCCTTTGCGATCCGCGTCAATACCGATGAGGACTGCAACGCTTTTCGACTATTGGGATCGCCCTTCAGTTGCAATACGACAACATCCTCCTCTTGCCCCTGTCGGTCCTTCCGCCCTCTACCAACACCCTGGCAGAGTCCGCCCCATTCTAGGCATCTTCGACCGCCTTGCGAATCCGGTTCGACCCTGCGTTTCGCTGTACGCCTCCCCAATAAACCTCCACGCCGTCAATGCAAACTAGAAGCGAAACCTGCCGGCGACAACCATCGGTGTCATACAATTGACCCATTCCAACGAAACCCCTCCTGCACTGTCCACCCTTCCGCTTTGTACCATCGCCACCTCGAAAATTCAGGCTCTCCGAAACTACGACCGACACACCAGCATGATTCATCATGCCTCCTGGAAGCACCCGAACCTCGTTGGCTTGGGCTCGAACCCAACGCACTCTCCATTCCCCCTTTCCACACATATGCCCAGCCCGGCTGGTCGCATTCCGTTGGACGGCCTCTTGCAGGCATAGGCGCGGTAGAGCTCCTGCACGAGAAGGCGAAATTCGTTTCTCGTCGGTCGAGGTAGCCTCCCGGTCAGCCACAACCCGCCAGCCGTCTCTGCGTTGAACGCGGAGGATCTCGAGAAGCGGGCCGTCATCCATCTATCCTGTGCTCTGTCGTTCCCGACTCTCCCTGTTGCGTTCGATTGGACGAGGCTCCAAGCGCACCAGCCAGCTCCACGGGCAAGGCTCCTCCATGTTTCGTCCTCATTTCCACCGATAACGCTAGGCAAATCGTGACCATGGGCGTCCCCCAAGGTTGTTCTTGCAATGGGCGTGCTGAGCAACTTTCTGTATCGCGTGGTCATGTCGCAAGGATTGTAAGCCCTTTGTCGCCAGAGTCGCTCGGAGTCTGCAATTTTGGGCCCATGAAGAAGGATATTGCTTCGGACACGACCTCCCAAAGCAGAAGAACAAACTTGCGAGGAACGTTTGGCCTCGGGTTTACTTCACCCTCCCGGTACGAGGGGTCCTGGTTGGGAAAATGCCGACAATAGTCCAACCAATATCGCTTGGTTCGCTGTAGAAGCCCTGACCGAAAGCATGTCGGACGGTTCTGACAGCTCTTCCGGGCGTCTAGAGTCGGCTCTTCCTCGAAACCTAGAATTCAAATATTAGTACCATCCTTCATATCCGATGGGCGAAAGAAATAACTCTACCATCGCGCAAGACAAGCATCATATCGTCCAGCCCGATTCCCGCTTTCGAAGGCAGCCCGGTCCAGGCTAACCTAATTATTTTGGACGTTAGCTTGGGCTTCGCTGTGGCTTGAAGTGGCGAGGAAGTGACGACCTTCCGACAATCCCGTCCTCGATGTTGACTGGATCCCTTCTCAAATTATTCTTCGAGCGCCAGCCAGTCTTCTTGTGAGGCCTAGGTACTCCAATCTCCAACGGACCAGAAGACGGGATCGTTTCCTGCCCCTATCATCCATGGGCTTCCCCATGATTGAATACGGACCCCAAGGAGCGAGGGTTGTCAGGCATGCCGGACGCTCTGGACTAGGATTGTGGTTCCAGCAATACGTTGGTGGACAAGGGTGATTGGTGGGCATTGTCGTCGCATTTGAANGGGGGGAAGGACGACTCGGCCGAACGTTACGTCGCTCAACAAAAACCTTCGTTCTCTGGGTGTTAAACGCCACGTTTCTCGGAGGAGTTTGAGGGTTAAGCTCTATTACGCCGTGATGGAGGATGTCGACCGACCCTTGTCGTGCCAGAATGGTTGGTGTGGGAGGGATAGCATGGGAGTTATCTGCATGCTGACGAGGCGAGCAGGCGGCTATGTGGTGGGCGATGGATGTGAAGGGACGAGAGAGTGGTAGTCGAACTGTCTGGCCGGTCAATAGGCAGGATCATGTTGAATGCATCGTGGGCCGTTCATGATATAGCAGTGTTGGGGGCTTTCCTCCTGGGCTACATGAGAGAACGGATGTTCTTCCGACTTGTCGCATGGTACGATGATGGGGCAGTAGGAGTGTGGTGGAGGAGCG
This sequence comes from Candolleomyces eurysporus, assembly GCA_027579435.1. NCBI lineage: Eukaryota > Fungi > Basidiomycota > Agaricomycetes > Agaricales > Psathyrellaceae > Candolleomyces > Candolleomyces eurysporus. Next base: position 14,520 of record JANBPK010001070.1, read on the forward strand.
GTGGGTGGACCATGAAGGAGCCGCTTCTCCGGTTCAGTCCAAGGATTCCCCAATGGAGGGATGCTCTCTCTTGAATTGGTCTTGACGGGAGGGTTGGATGCAAATGAATTGGGACACGGGCGACGTGGATGGAAAGATGGCGATTGTCGCGCGGCTGGATGGCAAGAGGGGGTTTCGGGCGGTTCTTCTCTTCACTGGACCTCGAGGTGGACCGGTTGGAGACGGCTTGACTCTATTGGAAGAGTGGGCCTACCTTGCTTGAATTGGTCTTGACGGGARTGTTGGATGCAATGAATTGGGACACGAGCGACGTGGATGGAAAGATGGCAATTGTAGTGTGGTTGGATGGCAAGAGGGGGTTTCGGGCGGTTCTTCTCTTCACTGGACCTCGAGGTGGACCGGTTGGAGACGGCTTGGCTCTATTGGAAGAGTGGGCCTACCTTGAGGGGCATGGTCTTGATGACGAAGAGGATGAGCATTCGTTCAGGATCCAGTCGACTGACACGCACCTGCCACCCCAGATTGCCCTTCCTCCTCAACATTGCAGTCGCAATGTCGTGCTATGCACTTTGGTTATCCGGTTTGATACCGTGGTGGTGTCAGTCTGCGTCTAGAGCAGCGGCGACCATCCGTTGAGCGCTGTTGGTTCTGTTCTTTGGTCGTGGACGGCATCGAACTTCGGTGCGACCAGGCGCCGCCTGAGGCCGGCTTATGTTTGACGTTTTGGTCTGCTCTTTCCGCTAAATAGGGCAGATCATTTTTCATTTTTCTGTCACGACCCCATCTCGCCCGTTTCTTACCATCTATTGTCCGTGGAACCTCTAGTCGAAGCCGATGGAGCAACAAACGGGGTATCGTACAGGCCTACTCATTCCGCTGCCTGAAAGCCCAAACGTCTCAAGTCCACGTTTTTAAAACAGGCCGCCGTCCAAGAGCCTATTTCAGCCAGGTTGTCGGACACTGTTTGGTTACCCGTTATTTGACCGGCTCTCCTTAAATTCTTCACGCTTTGACACCCCCCCAGGCGTCCCCNACCCAAAACGACCTCCTTCCCCACCCCACCATTATCTTCCTCTCAAGTCAGCCAGAACACCTTGACAAAACGTCAGGTGTCTGACGAGCGGCTACTCTACCGATTCTACTACGACAAAACACATCGGCTACTTTGTATCTCTCATTAAACGGTCCGTTGATCTCGTCATAATGCCCTCCACTCAGCACTATGCCCAAGGCCACGTTCGGCGTACACCAAGCCATCAAACCCCTGCTTCTCACATTCATCCTTCGCCTACCGAGGTCCTAACCAAGGCTCGTAGTCCACCGACACCGTGCATCAGCAAGCCGAAAACATGGGTGGACACCCTTAACGAGCCGGGTGGCATCATGAAGCTGAAGGGCACTTTCCAAGCCATATTCGCGATGGACGAAGTCAAGTACCCTGACTCGGCCGAGTCAGATTGGGAAAACAGGCGTCCAAGGAGGTATGGAAAATATGGCGAACGCTGTTCGACGGTGAAATATGTACGTTGCGGAGGAGGTTTTGTGATCGGTGGATATAATGCTGACTGACTGGCTGCCGTTCTCTTTGTGTCTTCTCTTCTGCAGATCTTCAAGCATGTTGGCTATCGTGCTCGAATGCTCAAACGAGACGTTGGTCGACTCTGCCGCGATGCTTAAAACTGAAAGTCCACAAAACGTACGCCACCATTTGAACCACGAACCGAGTCCGACTGCTTGAGTGCCGCTGTTTATTCAGGACGTTTACGAGCGTTCTGGGCTTTCCAGTTCTTGAATGTAGATTGCTGGGGCGATAGCGCTGCTTGATGTGGCCCTCTCAGAGTTGCCCACGTCGAGCACCTGTTGATCGCGTTGCTTGAGGATACTTGCCGCTCTCCTACAATCTATCCACTGCCATTCCCGAGATCATATTCTGGTTTTCATATCGCACAAGCTATTCCAATGCTGTTTCGTTCACACACATCACAGATTCATTATGCTGTAGCTCACTGTTTGTTCCATGCACATTATATCTTCGTTTGTTGACGGACGCCTTCATGTCTTCTTGGTCTTCTTAACTTCTTGATTCTTGAATAGTCAGTCTTCCATGTACATCATCTCAGTTGTTGTGTTCCAGCGAGCGTAACTCATTCTGTCTTGATGATCTTGAGTATGTTGCGTGTGGGACTTTGAACTGGTCTTGTAGCCTTCATCTTCCTCGCAATGACACGAAATCTTGACGGGGTGAAGCAGTCCAGGCTCGGATATCAGTAGATATAAACCAAGTATCATGTATTGGGTCAGCGAGATAGGGTGAGTATGTGAGATAAACGAAAAGGAAAGAGATGGATGTGGAACGGGAAACAGAAACAAGAAAAATAGAAATGCAAGAAACCGAAGCGAGCCCTCTAGCATGGTCGAATTCGAAACCCTTTTAACCCTACCGCAAGTAGAGGCCTCAGGTTTAGAAATACCAAGAAAAATGGACGGTCCTCATGAGGGAATGAGAGCTGGAAGGTGAGATGTGGATGGGGAACGGTGGGAGAACTTGGAATGGAGCGTCACGGCATAGTACAGGGTTTATAGTGGAGCACTTAATGACTCATGACTTGTACGCAGCGGCTTGTTCCGAGAGATCGGCGCCCGGGCGGGTTTGATGGATAAGTAGTGGGCGCTTGTGACAGGCGCCTGTTGGCCCAAGCACCTGAGTTCAGTAGAGGGGATACGGCAATTCAATGCAGGTGTCCAGGAGACAGAAATACTCCGTTAATTTCCGTGCCGTCAGACTTTGCTCATTCCGAAGAGGCCGAGAAAGTGTGTTTCAAGATACAGGGGGTGCCTTGGTCTCTCGGAATGATCTGAGGTGATCTGCCACTAAGACATTCCGGAATTTCGTAACTGAACCGTTCCAAGTATTGATTAGAGAAAACGATTATTGATGAAGATGCCCTGTATGTTGAGGCTTGCTCTACTAATTCTTCTGAAAGACAGGTCCTCTTCCAATATCAACCGAGCAGGCTTGAGAATCAGGTAATCACAATTTCAATCGAATTTCAAGACGCTCGTTTTCATTTTGATGTGCGATAGTTATGCCACAGGAAAGCTGCGCCCTTAACAACAACTAATATAAGCCAAGCTGTCAACGCTTATTCACAGCATTCAGCGTTCCGGATGGATCACGAACTATGCAGAGCGGAACTCGACACACCAACCACATAGCTTTAAAAATTCAAGCGCTGGACAGCTGGTTACCGTATGTCACTTCTCTGATTCAGATACAACTGCTTCCGGATGTGCGGGGCACGCTTGATGCGCGAGAGTGGGCGCTACAAGCCACTCGCCTCCACCGAAACCCGAATTACCCTTGAATTCAATTCAAGTCAAGCCGCCCGACGGGAATGATAGGTATGTTCATTTCCACAATAGATAGTGCGTTCAATGAAAGGTATAAAAAGTCTCTGAAGCTCTAACAAAAAAACCAGCAATAACACCCACATCTTGAAGTTTTATCGAACTCAACCGCTCGTTCACCTTTACAACGCTCGCAGCCACGCAAAATGCGATTCTCACTCGTTGCTCTACTCCCCGTCGTTATCTCTCTGTCTACCTTTGTTGCGGCCCATAGTGTGAGTTCCAGGCGAATCCTTGTTCACCTCGGGAGCTGACCTCTGTCAAAATCCAGGACCACAGCTTGGAAGCGAGAGAGATCGACGGTCTTTCTGCCCGAGACATTGAAAAAATTTACTTCGACAACCTTGAACGCCGTGACCTTCTCTCCGAGTTCACCACGCGCGAGCTTTTGGATGAACTCATCGAGCGAGCACCTGCTGGTCAACCTGGTGCTGGCAACGGCGGTGGTGGTAACGGCGGTGGTGGTAACGGCGGTGGTGGCAATGGCGGTGGAACATTCACTTGCCCCTACTGTGGTACTGTATTTACGACTGCTGCTGGGGTATGCATGGTTCAATTTTATCCAACTTTAAGAAGAGACTGACGACAAGATTTTAGGCAACTCAATGTGCCGGTACTCATAACGTCAACCTGAGGAACGCAAAGCGGAGGAAGTGATCCTGTACCTACTAGTAGCGTTGAGCTATCGATCACCATTGCGCAGACGTTCTAGCATTTTGATTGTATTTATATGTGTCCTTGTAGCTCATTTGCAAAGAGCTGGTCTGTTACCCTTGAACGAGCCTTAGTTCTCGGGCCACCGTGAGCAACGATTGGTCGAAAGAAGCGAGGTAGGCCAACATACCCGTAGAGCGGCTTCAGGCAGGCAGAGGGAGCGTGAATCTTTACTCGAGCCGCTGATCTACCCATCGTCAGGCATGTTGAGCGCCCATTTGCTAAGTTCGCCGTGTGGATAAGATTGCTGTTCTATGTCTCTAAGTCTTTATTTCTCTGCGGCGTACGGCATTTCTGATGTCGTCCCAGACAGTCAAAAGGTGCAAAATTTGTTCAAACAGTCAAGATACTGGGATAGCTTTGGGGAAATTGACGCAGGTCAGCGCACCAGTGGTCGGCCATCGAACAAGATATGAGTAGACGTGAATCAAGTATAATGATATGTATTGGGTCAGTAATATAAGGCGAATATGGAATAAGCGAAAAGGAAGAGAAATAGGTGCGGAATGGGGATGCGAGAAAAAGAGGAATCCGAGAAACCGAAGCAAGCCCTCTGCCATGGTCGAATTCGAAGCTCTTTGAGCGTCACCGCAAACGGAGACCTCGGGCTTAGAAACACCGAGAGAAACGGACGGTCCTGATGAGGAAGAGCGCTGGAAGGTGAGATGTAGATGGAAAGGGTGGGAGAACTTGGAGCGGAGCGTGGCATATTACAGGGTTTATCGGGGCGCACTTAATTGAGTCAGGACCTTAATCTTGCCCAGCAGCTTGTTCCGAGAGTTCGGGACCAGGGCGGGTTTGATGGGTGAGCAGTGGGCGCTTGTGATCGGCGCAAGTTAGCACAAGTGCCTGAGTCCGGCCAAAGGAATACCGGGGTTTAATGCAGATGTCCAGGAGACATAGATACTCCGTCAATGTTCCGTGCCGTCAGATGTCGCTCGCTCCGAAAAAGCCGAGAACGTCTGTTTCAAGATATCGGTGCCTTGGCCTCCGGGAGTGATCTGAGGTGATCTGCCAACAAGATATTCCTGAGTTTCGTAACTGAGCCGTTCCAAGTATTGATTGGAGAAGGTGGTTATTGATCAAGATGTCATGCATGTCAAGACTTATCCTACTAATTCCTCTGAAAGACAAGCCCCTTCCCAATATCAGCCGAGCGGATTTGAGCATCGGGTAGTCACAATTTCAATCGACCTCCAGACGCTCGTTTGTACCTTGAGGTGCAATATTCGTTCACCGCAAAGCTGGACTCTTAAGAACAACTAACATAAGCCAAGCTGTCAACGCTCATTGACAGCATTTAGCATTCCGACTGGATCACAAAACTATGCGGTGCGGAGTTCGACCAATACCAGTGAAAGCCCTTGTTCCAGCGCTGTTCAACATATGTCACTTCTCTGGTTCAGGTGCAATTGCCTCCGGATGTGTGGGGCGCGCCTGATGCGCGATAAGGTGGGCGCTACAAGCCACTCGCCTCCACTGAAACCCGAATTCCCCTTGAATTAACTCAAGTCAAGCCGCCCGACCGCAATAGCAAGTATGTTTATTTCCACGATAGATAGTGCCTCCAATGAAAGGTATAAAAGGTCTCTGAAGGTCTGGCAAAAAACCAGCATTAACACCCACATCTTGAAGCTTTATCAGCGAACTCAACCACTCATTCACCTTTACAACCCTTGCAAACACGCAAAATGCGATTCTCACTCGTTTCCTTGCTCCCCGTCGTTATCTCTCTGTCTACCTTTGTTGCGGCCCATAGTGTGAGTTCCAGACGAATTCTTGTCCACCTCGGGAGCTGACTTTTGTCAAATTCCAGGATCACAGCTTGGAAGCCAGAGAGATGGACCCTCTTTCTGCCCGAGAGATTGAAAACATCTACTTCGACAACCTCGAACGCCGTGACCTTCTCTCCGAGTTCACCACACGCGAGCTTTTGGATGAACTCATCGAGCGAGCTCCTGCTGGTCTGCCTAACGGTGGTGGCAATGGCGGTGGTGGTGGAACATTCACTTGCCCCTACTGTGGTACTGTATATACGACTGCTGCTGCGGTATGTATCCTTCAATCTTGTCCAAACTGTAAGAAAGGAGCTCACGACAGGACGTGTAGGCAACTCAATGTGCCAGTACTCATAACGTCAATCTGAGGAACGCAAAGCGCAGGAAGTGACCCTGTACCTACTAGTAGCTTTTGATTGACTCTCGACCGTCGCATCGCGTAGGCGTCCCAGCGTTTTGATTGTATTCATCTGTGTCTTTATAGCTCGTTTGTACCAGCTGGTCTGTTACCCTCGAAAGAGCTTTGGTTTTGGAGCCGCCTTTAAATTGAGCAACCTTTCGTCAACAGAAGCCGGGTAGGTCAACATAACACTAGGGCGCAATCAGGCAGACAGAATGAGTGCGAAGTTTTACTCAAGCCGCTGATCATGAAGCTATCCGTTACCAACCAATGAACCATTTGAGCACTCCCGTGCTAAGTTCGCCGCGCGGACTAAATTGCTACTCTAAGTCTCCGATTCTTTGTTTTTTTGCGGGGTACGGCGTGTCTGGTGTCCCAAAGCGATCAGAATGTCCCAGACATGGTAGTTGCAATCGACCATCAAAAAAATTATATTTTTCGCTCTTCTAAGACACTCGAATAACATGGGCGGACAGATAGGAAGAAAGCTCGAGTCTGGTACCACCAATCCTACCTTCATTTCGACCACATCACGTCAGCCGTATTTCACCAGCTTCATGACATAAACTCGCTGTGTACGGGGTGAAATTTGTCAGAAGGTGCGAATCAAACACCTCGAACGAACGAACGATAATTTACAACCTACCTAACAGGTAAGAGAGGCGTCTGCAGAGGTGGAGAACGAGGGAATTGAAGACGAGGAGAGAGAGAGACAGAGTAGAGGCGTCTGGGAACTGGTCCTTTGCTGCCCCTGCAGCGTGTTCAAAGAACGAGCGAGCAGCCACAATGCCACTGAATCCAAGCCGATGGCTAGCTTAGTGGTGATAGTAGGCCGAAAAGACGAGGAACAGTCATGCACGGGGAGTTGGAATCAACCTCGTCATGAATGGTATCGATATAGACGATGAGGTTCTGTTGCTCGTCGATTTCTCTTTGGACGAGGCAGGGATTGGTGGACATCCGGCGGCGTATGGAGAAGTGACGTATCGGAGTGAGGAGGGTCTTTCGAGATGTTGCAGAAGGAAAGTCTACTGCCGCACTCGGATTTCGTTGCTTGAGACGCTGGTCTGGCGCGCGAGGAGAGACAGGGTTGCCACATAGAATCGTAAGTTGTAAACTGTGATGCATGTGATGGCTTGGGCTATGGGCATCTTGGGACCTAGGGGTTTCGTGTATGCCTCCGCTTGATTGGACTTTGGAGAAAAAGGGGGAGAAATTGGACAGAAGCAGGGACTCGAGAATAGGGGAGAAGGAGCTGGGAGGTTGAGGAGCGTTTCCAAAAATGAGCGAAAAGAAAAAGGTCCGGAATTTGCCCGGTCAGCCCGCGCGACCTCTGCCCTCGTCTCGTCTTCCACCTTCGCCGTCATTTCGACCGTGCAACTTGAAACCATATTCCCCAAGCTTCCCCATAGCTCGAACTCTTCTCCGATGTTTACGAGCTGCTGGTGTATGAAGTGAAGAATGCTAGAGGATGAGGCTCAAAGCCCCTGAATAGACGATAACCAGTAGCTCGCCGAATGGCAAAGAGTTTGCTAAAGATACGCGTCCGTAGAGGTGTAGAACGAGGGAAAGGGGAAAGGAGAGAGAGAGAGACAAGGAGAGACAGAAAGGCAGCCTCATGAAATCGGCATTGACAAGGACGGTGAGTCTTCAATTTTTTTCTGGCCTCGTCGTCTTCTTTCCGGGGTCCCCGCTGACGCTCTCATCCCCCCGCCAGCTTGCTGAACCAGGCGGGATCTCCACGCCACCCACACCGACGAGACGATTGCAACTGCGACATCTATCAGTTCACGAATTGTTAACGAATTCCAACAACCCTTACCTCCTGTCCCCTTCGACTCTCCTGTTCGACTCGAAGGTTCCCGCAGAATACACCGCAATTCGTTTATGAAAAAATGCACCTCACTGCGCAGCGACCCTCTGAAACCACTGCTTGCTTGGGTCAGGCTCCCTATAGCTCGAACACCAGCAGAAGACATAAGCGCCCCACTAAATGCGTGCCCCTGCCTTGAAAACCCGTCATTCACACTCCGGGACGCTAGAAGCACCCGAGAAGTTTCAACGCAATACGTCAATCCTTCCGAAAAGGCTTCCCCTTCCTCCCCCCCCNTTTCCAGACCGCGCTACCTGATACTTCTGACCGTCATTCCGAGCCGGCCCTTTCACATAGTGCTCGCACACAGAGTGAAGTTCAACGTGCTGACCGGTCGGGCTCGAGGACGCACGGCCAACTACGCCAGCTGAAACCGTTCCACATTTTCGTCAGCCAACCCGAGCCCAAGTACAGAGAGCTCAAGAATCGGCTCGAAGGAAACCCATCCATTTTCCACCAACTCCCCCCTTTCCTTCGTTTCTTGCACGGTGCCCCTTGCTACCTCGCTCGAGCTCACTCGGGCGTTTCCCAGCAGTCGTTCAACAATCGAACTCGATTGCCAAGGCCCTCCTTCAGACATGTCATACAGGAAACGTAACCGCGCCCCTCGTACGAACGGATCCTCCGTGCAGGGAGAGTGGTGAAACTGTCGTCAGTCCTCGACCGAGGCGGCAGGAAAGCAAATTTTGCTCATCCGGCGTGCCTTAGATCGCGGCAGGCAGCTCTTGGATGCTGTCTGCGGAACTGGTCAGCCGCCAAATGCAATCGGGGTTGAAAAGGAGGGTGAGTCGTCAGTTTCGTTCGGGGCTCGTCCTCTTCTTTCCGTTCTCCTCGTTAACGCTCTGGTCTCCCCACCAGCTTGCTGAAGCAGGCGAGGTCTCCACGCCACCCATGCCGACGAGAATCGCAACGCCTGCAACATCCATCAGTACCCCCTCCCCCCTTTCCAGACCACGCTCGCCCCCTGAGGCCTGATACTCCAGTCCGTCATTCCGAGCGGCTTCGGCCCCTTTCCACATGGTGCTAGCGCACGCCTTCGACGTTCTGAGGAGGAGGATCGCTTCGCCTCTCCGTGCCTGTCGAGCTCGAGGTCGCAGTCAGCCACGCTAGCTGAAGCCATCGCACATTCCTGTTGGCCTTTTCTTCATTTCTTGCACGATGCCCCTTTCCGCTTTACTCGAGCTCACTCGGGCGTTTCCCAGGAGGCGTCGAGAACTTCAACGCCAAGGCGTACCTCTGGACATGGAGGAAGCTTGGCTGCGCCCCTTTTACGAACGGATGCCCTGCATGGGGAGAGTGGTGACATTGTCGTCAGTTCTTCGAGACGACGGGGAAGCAGATTTTGCTTCCCCCTCGTGCCTCCAACTACGGCGGGGTTGAGNNCTCTTGGAGAAGGCTGTTGCTGAACGTGACCGCGAGGTTCTCGTCGCACCCGAGATGTGGGCCTCATGTCTTCCAATTCCGCCCAATGTACAGCTCCTTCAAGGTCAGACTGTTTTCGGGATTATGCCTTCGGCTTGTGCCCTCCAAGGCTCGAGGTCCGGTTGGGTATGTTCTAACGAACGTCCAGGAATCCCAGCGGCCTAGCTCGGCCGGTTATATTCCCTCCCAAGCCTGAGGGCTCTTTACTGCGTTGCGTCATCGTCTGTCCTAGTATCATCGCGTTAATCCAGTTATCGCAAACCAAGAAAACGGTCACTGACCGACTTCCAACTCTCGTCCAACGTCATCTCCCTCTTCCTCCTGGTCGTGCCATCATTCCGCCAGACGACTGGCCCTTGTGCACGGTGACATACTGCGTGCTTGGGTCAGCGAAATCGCTTAACAGTGCCATAAAAGAAGATGCCCTTGCCTTCTATACCCCTCTTCCCCGCGGTCCTAGGTCCGGTAGCCTACCATCCCCCAATTAGACGCGAGATTTCGTTCCCCAGCATCAGCTGTAACATTTCCGTGGCGAGCCCTAGGGACGACATAACCCTCCGGTGCTGCGTTCTACCTGCCATCCTTGCGATGAAGTCGATGAGTAGTAGGGCTATCGAGTCGAGGGATAAGTGAAAGGGTGTATAATGTGGACGATGAATGGTCCACGAATGTTCCGTTGGGTGAAGGTACTGGGGGGGNTGGTACCCGCTGGACGATCGTCCAACGCCGACGAGATGAATTGTCCAGAGTCCTTTCTAGGACGGGGTGGCGAGGATCTGGCTGGAGAGTGTGCCTTGGACGATTTACGTCCTGGTTTGTCTGTGGCTGGAATGGGAAGGTCGGCTTCCAGTGGTGTTGGATGGAATGAGCAGGCAGTCGTGTCGTGTGCTATAGAAAGACTGGGCTCGATGGAGGTCAAGGAATGGGTGGGGCGGGTGCATATTTCAGAGGATGGGAGGACGCTGTCAGGATGGAAGGGTACTTTCAACTGTCTGTTGAGGTCCGGGCGGGGTTGCGTCGTGCAATGGAGCAAACGTTCTCGAACGTCCGGTTGGGAGAGGAAGGTTGTCGAAGAACCTTGCCTGGCTACGCTTTTCTGGATGCTGGTGCGAGCAGACCTCGCTCCTCCCCAGTTCGAATGGTATTGTCGAGACGAACGGGCACCCTATGGGATGGAAGCTGTAGGGACGGAAATAGGGACGGAAAGGCGCATTCACTGCATCGTGGCTTCAAAACGCCTGGTGGCTCGACGAGGATCTGGGCAGCGGGAGGGAAAGGAGCATCATCGTTCAACGCATTTCAGAACGACGTTATGAACCCAGTTGGAGAAGGGGGGNCTGTCGGAGGAGCATGAATCGTCCTGCATTCTTCTGGATATGGGTGTTGAGGCCTGCCCGCTCGCTCATATGTTGTTGAGACTAACTGGCCGGGATTCATCGGGCGGTGGGAAGAGTAAAGGTGTGGATGGACGGCTGTATGACTGGACGACGGACAAGGACATGATGTTGCTGCTGCTGCTGGAGGCAAGGGGTTACGGCGGAGTATTTGCCGTAGTGGAGGGCTGGGCTCGACGAACGACTGCCGCTCATTATTATTCCAAGGAGCCTAGTCGAAGTTAGAAGGAATGAGCATTCATCTATGGTCGAGTCGACTGGGACGCACCTGCCACCCCGAACCCGTCTCCATCGTCGGTGGAGTCTTTCCTTGCTGACTTCGGCACCCTATCCTCCTTGGCTTGTTGCCTGCGCTGAGGCCCCCNATTTTCTGAAGTCCCAGAGACTTTCTGGTGCGCGTCGGCAACCAGCTGCATAATACCAGCTACCCAGCCCTCGTTGGCCATGACGGAGGGCGAGCCTATCGACAGCCAGCCATAGACTGATCGACCAGCACAGTGGTGTCTCTCATGTCGCTGAGCAAAATATGCGCGCTGCTTCCGAATTGGTAGCAAAGATCAAGGAATGGGAACTACATTAATTGACGGGTTCCGTCCTCAATCACATTTGTTGTTTTCACGACATGCCCCATGCGAGCTCCTTGCTAATTACGGCAGGTCACCTCTGTCCGTCCTGACTCCTGCTACCCTCATTTCTTTCCCATCTACGGACCGTGGAATCCAACCTAAAGGAGCCTTTGAGTGGGCACGGAGAAACCAGCAGGAAGGCTGACAGCTCTTCCCGATGAAGCATGATCGACGAGTGTTCATCAGGAATTTGGATGAAGTGGTCTCGATCTGCTTCCTGGCATTAGCCCGACGCGCAGGACGTGTTTTCGATATTCGGTCAATTTTCTGGGGCCCGTCCGTGGCCTGTATCAGCGGCCAGGGGTTGTAGGGTGGTGTTTGGTCACCCATAATTTGTTCGCTCGCCCTTAAATTCACGCACTGGCACCTAAACAGGCACCAACCGCCGCCACATCCACCACCTCTACCCCCGCCATCTTTTTCACTTTTCTGCTCAGCGATCCAAGACCCGGCGATAAAGCCAGGGCCTCGCTGAGAGACTCCTCTACCGACAGACTACTACAACGATTAATTTCTACCCTACGTTCTACATTAAAAAGACCGTCATGAATTCATCAAAGATGCCTTGCGTCACAGCTCGAAGCCCTTCATCCTCTCAGCCTTCCCCGTCCCCGTCTAGCGTCCTATCCGCGGCTCAAGGCAGCTCATCTATGAATATTTTCCCAAAACCGCCGCCATCTCTCGCTGATGTTCTGAACGAGCCTGGTGGTCTCATGAAAATGAAGGGTACCATCCAAGCTATCTACGCGATGAGCGATGTCGAGTACGACGAAAGGACCGTGAAGAAGCAGGGAAGAGGGTACCCCATTAGGTACGGCAAGCATGGTGAACGGTGCTCTACATTGAAGTTGGTAAGTTGTCAAAAATCCTGATTTTTCACAGTCGAGGGCGTATGCTGATTCTTGATTTTTTCTTCCTTTCGCTTTCTTTCTCTCCAGGTCTTCAAGCATATAGGTTATCGCATTCGAATGATCAAACGAGGTGTCGTCCGTCTGTGTCGAAAGAGAGAGATTGAGACGACGACTCCCCCACTTTAAACGAAACGGGATCAGAAACACGAACCGGCTCCTCATCCAAGATTTACCGCTGTACATTTAGGACGTTCGCGGGCGTTCTTCGATATCTCCGGCTATGGACATGGACCACCTGAATAGGCAACGCGGGCGTCAGTCAAAATCACTCAATGTGGGCGAACCCTCAACGTGGTTGCGCAAATGGGCGGTTTCGGTCGTGGAGGGTTCCCTCGTCGAGAACACTTACTTCCGACTTCTCATTTCTTGAATGATTGACGATGTTCGTTCGAACTTTTGACTCTTCACCATCAGGCATGCTGTTTTACTTCTTCGTTCACATCCCTTGCAGATCCATGGTCGTATTAGCTCACTGTTCTGATCTTTGTCCGCATTGTCTTCGTCTTGTGGTTCTTGAATTATTTGTCTTCCATTGGGGGTCCTTTTTTGCCGTATGGTCGGACAGCTTCCATGTATGCATCTCATTTCTTGTCGCATTTTGTCACACTTCTTGTAATATTCTTCGGGGCTTGCGCTTGATGCTTGTCTTCAGCTTGAAGTCTTGAACCTTGATTCCACAGCATCCTTGAAGCACACGAAGATTATCGAGGAACGTCAAAGGACAATATATTTTTAGTGAGAGATATCCGAGACGTAAAGGTAAAGGAAAGAAGGGGAAAAGGGGAGAGGAAAAGAAGGAAGGAGTCGAGTCATACGAGAGCCTAATTGGCTGCTGCGAGGCACTGAACGTGGGCGCCCTGTAAGGAACTTGGGCGGCGTGAGCGAGAATAGCAAAAAATCGCACCGCTCGACAAATAAGGCACCAGCGAGAGGAGATTCAGAACGGAAACACGAAGAACTGTTGGAGAGACGGGGAACGGGGGAGGATGAAATGGGTGGGAGAGATGGAAACAGACGCGACGTGGACACGCGTCATATATGTGGGCCAATTAGTGACTCAGCAGATGGTCTGTGCGTTCGTGATGCCAAGGCCGCACGTGTCTGATGAGGCTGTGCAATCGGGCGCTTACCAGGGGCGCTTGACGTACAGACACCCTCTGCTCGCTCATCCAGACTGTGGAGGGCATAAGACCTCGAGGATTCACAAAGAGAAACAAAACTTCCCTTTTTTGAAGACTTGGATTTCGGCCTTACTCTACTCAGCCTGCAATTTAGCCATGTTGATTATAAATAAGTTGCTTCGTCACCCTGTCTGCCCATTTTTTTCGTGCAGTCTGCGATGAGCAATGCTGGACGGTGAAGTCCCTATTGTTGAATTTTATTTCTCTTCTTCTCTGCATGCCACCTTTCCAATGTTCGCCTTCAGCGGTTCTGCAGCAGAATTTCGTAGCTTCCTAAGAGATGACTGAGTACTGGAGTCATTTTTTTTCTTAGAAGGAAACTGGTACAAACGGTGCATTTGACCCCCTCTTGACCAACCAAATTTGGACTCAAGATTCCATGATCAGAGTGAGAAAGGCCTATATGCAAGCCAGGACAGGGCCCCCGATCTCATTTCTAAATATCCTGCGGTGCCACAGCTGTATCATTATTTCTTCTGCCCACCGGCCCGACTTTTGGTTCCATTCAAATAATTCGTTCACATGGTATATTTAAGTATTTTCAAGACGCTCTATTTATCAGGACAGCGTATCTCACCCACCAAAGACGGTTTTCAAGAATGCGACGGTTTTTTCCAGTCCCCCTCCTCCAAAGAATTGTCCTTGGTTTCCAGCAGTCAGTTCTGCATTCTTGCCCGCCCTTTGCATCATTATCCCTTCGTATTCCTCTAGTGCAGCTCCAATGTCAACTCCCTCGACCACTATCTTCTCGAGGGCCTGTGCAAGGTCGTACGCATCATGCATGGCAAGATTGACGCCGACACCTGCGAACGGAGGTATGACGTGTGCTGCGTCGCCTAGCAGCGTTACCCTATTATGCACAGAACATTTAAATGAGAAGAATAGCAACGAATTAAGTTAGTTACTCACCCGGAGACCTTCTTCTCGAACTTGTGTCCGGGAGGATACCTATACAACGGCCTGACGGCCATTTCACCGTCGTCGCATTCCCTAATCAAATCTTTGACGTTGTCATTCCAGTCTGGAATGATCTTGTCCACGAAGTCCCGCAAAACGCTCTTGAACTCGGACTCAGTCTTGCCCCAGTCGATCCCCGAACTCTCCTTCCAATTTTCGTCGGCGGGAAAGAAAGCGAACGTCTTCATCGTTCCATCCCCATTCTTCTGTGCGCATACCATCCCGTTCTTGCACTGAGAGTCCACTGTGAAGCAGGAGCCCTTTCCAACGTACTCAGAGAGACGCGGGTAGCGGGTGTCGATGTCCTTAATGCAGGTCCATAGGTATGTGATACCGACGTACGAAGGAGGGACAGAACTGCGAAGGAGTGTGCGAGTGCGAGACCAGGCTCCATCGGCACCCACGACGATGTCGAACTCGGATGACTTCGTGCCGTCGGCAAAAACAAGCACGAAAGAGTTCTTTCCCTCGGTGGTGGTCGAGACCTCGACATTGACGAGCTTTTTGCCCCATTGAATCGTCTTTGGCTCCACTGCATCAAGGAGAATTCGACGAAGGACGGCTCTGTCGATTTCGGGTCTGTCCGGATCCTCTTCCCCCTCTTCCGAGTGGTGTATGTGGACGTTTCCATGATGGTCGCGAATATAAAGCTCGGTGGCATCTACTCGCATGTGCCGCTTGAAAACGTCGAGTAATCCGGCTTTCTCCAAGGCGAGTTGTCCAGAGCCTTTGTGAATGTCTAACATACTTCCTTGAATGCGAGCGGACGGGGAGGCGTCGAGCTCGAAAATGGTGTGGGGAATTTCGAGCTTGCGGAGGATCGCGGCGAGGGTTAGGCCGCCAGGGCCTGCACCGATAATGGCGACTTTGAGATTACGGGTTGGAGAAGCCATGGGGGAGAGGCAGGTGCGTCAGATGAAACTGAGCTGGAAATCGTTCCTGGAGAAGAGTTCCTTTTATACGAGTACTTCCAAGCCTACGGGGTTCGTGGCCCGCCCCATTCTTACACAATCAGATCAAGAACCCCATGGGCGCTGTTGTAGTAGGGCTATGGGAAGACGCACCCTATACCGAAGCTGTCGGACACTCTTGTCATGAGGATTATACCAAAAGGCGTGCACGTAACCCATAAAGAAGGAAGATAAACTACCCGATTTGGTTTATGCCAGAATGCACTTCATTGTCCTTTGCATTGGGGAGGAAAGTTAGAGATAGCTCAGCTTCTGTTGAAGACAACCCAAGGCTTACTTACCATAATGAAGCACGCTTCACATGGAGGGTCGGCATGACACGGGTGCTTCTGGACGCGTTCAAAACTTAATTGCTATTGTTACCCTCACTTTCGACGGCGATAGATGTACAGTTAAGAGCACCTGTGATAAATCGAGCCGCTGAGTGCTGTCAGATGGTCCGGAAAACTTGGTGCCGTGAGGGGCAGGAGAGGCCCGGTTGTTGGCATACCGCAGTGAGGCAGGGCCGGAACTGACGCTTCCGAGCTTCGTCTTGCCTGTGGGGGGCTATGTCCCCAAACAAAAAAGTTTTTGAATCCAACGTTCAGAGCGTAACATCTACAAGATTGCCCGACCAGTCGAGATAGACTTGTCGAAGAGAAAAAGTCGGGACACTCACGATGACTGTGTATACAACAACCCGGGGGAAATTTGTGGCCTTTTTCGAATGTAGAGCCAAGTTAGAGAGTAAAGAGGTGTAGAGACTGTCCCGTTGAACAAAGATGGCAAAAACGAAGAGGGGTGGCAACAGCTGCCGATTATCGAAAAGCACCGCAGCCAAAGGTCACGAGCCTGCTTTCATCTTGTCTCCTAACCATGGCTCGACGAAAACGAGGTCAATCCACAGCGTTTCAGCATTCACCAGCGTACATAGTATGCATCGCGTTGTGTTGAATATGAGCGTGGCATGAACTCCGTCACGGCACTTCGCACTCTCCAACTTGACCATCTCGAAAGTCGCGTTCAAACCACTATGAAGATACCCGAACCCAGCTTCGTGAAGCGGTGGAGGAGTATTGGGAAGGACCTTGAAATATATTGTGGCGATCGTCAGTCACTAAGGACCAGTCCAACGGATGGTTAAGTGGTTGACTGTACATGCCGAGTGTCTAAGGTAGTTTCCTTTCAACTATCCTGTTGCTTCATGTTCATAACGTCGATGGCAATCTTTAGAGCCGAGCCCAGACCTGCAAAGCCCGCGCCAAAAACTTCGACCCAAGCACCTGTGTTTCTTTCAATAAGACGGCCCAGTTCACCTATCGATAACTCGTCAGTATTGTCAACTCGCTCGCTTCAAGGAAAAGTTTACCTCCGGTGTGAAGAACCGAGGCTCAGTATCCTGGTCTAAGACATCCAATCTGGCGGCTGCACCATCCTTTTGAACGTCTTCAACGTCCCGTCACAAGCTCATCGTCCGTCCCAAACTTCGTCTCTGCCTCCTTACGGTCATTGTCATCGCGATAACCGCGAACCCCTCCACGAACACCGTCTTGCACTCTTGGAGCTCTAAGCTCCCTAGCAGCATAGTATCGCTACCGCGAGCTCTGTTTATCCACGACCTGTCATGCTTTTCCAAGCAGGGATAATCTATAGCTGGATCTACAGTGTCCGTGCTGGGTGCTTGAATTTGAAACTGTTCGGCTCAACAGTCCTCCTGGCATCTTGATACAAGGACAGGGCAGGCCGATCGACCGTCTGCAACAACGACAATGAAGCCGCCCAGCGCCGTTTCCATCTCGACGGCTCAACACACTCTCGAGTCGTTAAACGCCCGCGGTTGGCACATCACCTTGC
This sequence comes from Candolleomyces eurysporus, assembly GCA_027579435.1. NCBI lineage: Eukaryota > Fungi > Basidiomycota > Agaricomycetes > Agaricales > Psathyrellaceae > Candolleomyces > Candolleomyces eurysporus. The sequence goes on from JANBPK010001070.1 coordinate 31,988, forward strand.
CAGTACCCCGATCAGCCTAGGTGGATCGCTCTTTGGAGGTCCTGACATTACATGTGAGGTTGGAGGTGGATTTGGGACTGTGGAAGTGTTGCAGCGCCCGCGAGGAACCGGCGGTCAACGAGGACTAGCGAAATCCCTTGCGATGAATCCCCAGACTTCCTCGATAGCGTCGGGAATTCAGCTACATTCTCGTTGGATGGACGTGGCCGTTTGGTGCCCCGGAAGTGTTTTTTTGGATTACTCGCCAGTGGGCCGCTGGGTGAAGAGGGAGGTTTCTGAATCAGGTGTCATGTTCGAGACGTTCCTCTCTCTCTCTCTCTCTCAAGGGAGGATAGAGGAGCAGCGGGTGATAACGTTGGAAGAGTTTGCAAGAGGCGAAGAACTTTTCGAAGGATTGCCCCGCTTGGTACCCTTGACGGTTGAATTTGCAGAACCGTCGCGTTCACATAGGGGAGAGGCAGAGGCCATGCACCGTCGGAGGTGGGGCGAATTGGGATAGAATTTCCCGCGAGGAAATCGACGAAACAATGCAGGCGAAGGATGTAACCTCAGCTTCCTGTCGCCGCCTCAGCCGTATCTCCATCTCGTTGGAAGGAAGAGGCAGCGTACCTCAATGTTCTTCTTCCCCTTTCCGAACGTGCAGCCCACATACCCGTCGACGCCCTCGGTTCTCCTATCATCTCTCAGTCACTTGACGTTGATGTGGAGTCCTCGTCTGTGAAATCTTTCGACAGAAAGGAGCAGGCAGGTCCTGGCAGACTTTGGCAGGCTCCAAGCCAATCATGTGCTTGTCCGCTGTTTGCTGATCTTGTCATCACCCAGCGTGGACGTAACATTTGGTGAAAGCGTTTCAAGGTATGTCGAACCCAGCTATAGGTCTTCACGTTTTGGGGTGGTGATGGAGGGAGAAGACGGCAGCCGTTCTGTTGCGGTTCACGCAACGTTCACGTATTCGGCTTATTTTCTATGCAGATTTGCTTCAACATTACGGCAGGCAATTTTGCGGACAGTGCCTCCCATCCTTTCCCATCTACTCGCCGTGGAATACCTACTCAGGTAATAACGAGAGGTGACTCGGACCTGGCAGTTCATCCTGATGTCCGTTTACTTTACTGGTTCGTGGCGTTCGATCATCAAACACAGTCACCTCGATCCGCTGCCAGGCATGTGTAGTGGACGTGACTAACATCTGCGTATTCAATTTATCGATATCTGTAGACCATTTGCCTAACTGGTGGTTGTGGACCACTATTTGGTTGCTTGGAATTCGCTATATCTTGGCTGTCACTCAGTCACTCGTCCTCCCGGCGCCCGGCAGGCGATTCCGCCCTCAATTACCCTCCTTTCTGCCTCCCACCCAGTCCAGTCTTTCTTCTGGCGACGTACTTTCATCCTTTCGTCCTTTCACTCCAAGCCTGGCGCTCAACCTACCTACTATCTTGGCCTGCATCAGCTATCTCACATATTTCGTCAGATACTGATCGCAACCATGTCTTGCAGTGAGCGGCCTGCATGGGATGGTATAGACACGGCGAGCGAACATGCAGTTGCTCCATCCTCAAGTCGAGCATCTTGCTTTACTTCTCCACCGGGTCTCTTAACCAGAGTTCGAGCTCGTCCGTCGAGATTGGTTTTCCAGAAATCATATCCGGCCGATACGATCACCCTCAGCGAACCAGGGAGTACCATCCGCTTGAGGCGGTCTCTGGAGGCTTTAGCGACTACCAGCGGCCTTAGGTATCGAGAACTTGAGGAGGACCAGAGTCGCTCAGGAAAGTGCTGCAGGTTGGTCTCAAGCCTGAAGGTGGTATGTCCACTCCTTTGTATTTCAAAATTATTGACGGTAACTAACTCTGCCTCATCATTCCTCGTTATGAAATCAAGCTCTTCCACAACGTAGCCTACCACGCCCAAGCTGCGAAACGAGCGCTCAGCCTTTCCGGCGCCGTCTAGAAGAATGCATCGACTGCCACCAGCTGCATATTCGCCAGCGCTGCACGTTTATGAAGATTGCCGCAGCCCCTTTCGTTTCCAACCCATAGACATATTAGACTGTCTAGAGGTGGGCCTCGAGAATGGACCGTTCTCTCGTGACAACAGGCCCCGTTTCTTGACTTTGGAGATTTGCTCCAGTTGAATCCAAGTTCGGCGACCATCGTACCTATGGAGGCCTGCCTTCCAGGCACCTCACTTCTTGGGAGCCATTTTATGTATATTCGACGTACTCGAGGTTTGTATCCATATACAACAAGTATTAGTTCCGCATTGCATATATGGCTGTGATCGTTTACTTTTTTNGCTCAACGGAGATTTGAATCGCATATGTACATTCTACACACTATTATACAATTAGGGTACCATAGATTATTTGCACGATGTAAATGATATCTCCAAATTGTTCGACTAAAATTATTACATCATGCCCCGTCGCTCAAGTAAACTAATGACAGATCGAAAGGATATGACAACGGTCGTGAAGCGGCAGTTGGGAGAAGGAAAGTTACTCGACCGGATAATCTCCATAAAATGAATAAGAAGAGGTAGAGCGGCGGGTTTGAACCCTGACCAGGCCCAACCGTTATCTTCGTCCGCCGAATATGAATGAGGTTTAGAGGCCTTTTTGACACTTTGTTGATGTACCATATAATCGATCCAATGGAATAGTCTTGACAGACGACGTTCGTCGTAGCAGTGCATGGTCCGATCCATCCAACCATCAGCAGGACTCGTGGGGACAATGAGGGGAGGGGCGTTGCGGCCTTTATCCACAGAAGAAGTGAGGCGTTGAGTCATAACGTCGAGAGGGAGCTTTTGGAGGGGAACGTCTGTTGGAATCTTGGACAAACGTGGGTGTTGCTGCAAGTCGTCTCGGAATTGGGCCCGTGTTCCGGTGTAATAAGAGTATCTGAAGTCTCGTTTATAATTTTCCGGTGCTGAAAATGCCGCGTCTTTGATGACGCCTTCACCCCACGAAATGGAGTGGGCCTGCACTACGAATACTTCTTGGATGTGAGGTGCACCCTGAAGAAGCTTCTCGAGTGCGGAAGCGGCTCCCTTGGCTCTTCTGCCAGTACGCGTACGACTTTCAACAGCTGGAGCACCAGCCAACAGCCGTAGACTTTCCAGCTTGGGTGTGGAGATCATTGGGATGATGACCGTCGAGAATTGTAGGTCCGAGTCCTCCATTGTTAGAGTTAGCAGATTTTCGAGTCGTATTGTGATCGAAGGATTCGAAGTAACGCGAGAGCCGATGCCGCCTTGCCAATGAAGATGAGCCAGGCTCGAGGATGCGGCTCGAAGGATTGAAAGGACTTCACCGGCGCCTGCCCCGTCGCTTTCTGGAGAGTAGAGGTTGGACAAGACAAGTGTGGTGATGTGGTTCCATTTTAGTTTTGAAAGACCTGGCAAGCCAATCGATTCCCGCATTCCGAAGAGGGTCAATTTGGAGAGTAAGGGAGGGAGTTGAGACTTGGATGGCCTGGTGCTGCGAGTGAAGACGGATCCAAATGGTATTCCGGAGAAGGCCAAATCTGACCACCTATGCTTTTCGCCCCGAAGGACCCGCAGAAGTGGTGAAATGGCTTTGCGTCGATGCACATTCCAATGTGCTGGGTTAACATCAAGTGTCAATCCAGCGAGGATGAGGTGCAGTGAGATGCCAGCGGACCGTGGAAGGAAGATACGCTTCAACATATTCGAATAATGTTTGGAGGCGGCGCGGATCCATCGAGGGTTGGGCTCGAGGAGAGACTCTTGGGGGCTAATGACTGACGGGTTGACCATGGGGTCAAACTCAAAGTACAGTCGCTGCCAGAGCTGAGGTGTTGCCTCGACGATGGCCTTCCAGTTCTTGCATACAGCCTTGAGCGTATAGGCAGTGCTACAGCGCGAGTATTCTTCTACGTCCTCATTTGAGCCCCGCGGCCCTGCAGCGGGAGACATCTCGCTGTCTTTGACGGGTTTGCAGTGGAGGAAGAAGTCGATGTACTCATCCCCACAACAGTGAATGAAGATCTCCTGGAGAATCTCTGTGGGGAACTCTCCAAAGCGCCCGCGACCACCTCTTGAAGGCAGAAAGGAACGGACCCTTCGAAGGACCTTGAGCATGAGCGCTGAATGATACGTCGTTAAAGAAAGATGAAAACCGCACGAAAACATATTTGAATTTCAACTTTCTGTTCCGCCAACATTGTTGATCATTCCCACCATGGCCAGGCTAATCTTATCTGCGACGCTCATAAGCTCTTGACTGCTTGCACTTCCACTGCGACTCTCTCAGTGCTTTCCACTACGTTCTGTGCGCATTGAGCGGCAGGTTCGATCGGGGTACGCGATGTGGCGCTTGTTGGTGCTTTGACGCCCAGGGTTTTCTGGTCCCTTTCAAAACAACAGATCTCGTGGATTCTGCCAGAGACCATATTGATGCAGTGAGCGAGTTGGTTGCCCTCGCGACTTTTCAAGCGGGGTCTTTCATGAGATGCAGAAACAGAAAATATCCACGAGATAGCTGCGCTCTGGGCTAGCCCTTTTCTGGTTCGCTTAATTTTCCGATCTGATCACTTTTAGGCCCTTGCGTCGCCAGTATCCTCGAGCGCTCCAAAGTATACTTGCAAAGACACATTGACCGACTCAGTTTCAGTTCAAACAAGATATATCAGCAATCGTAGGCTTGCCATGGTACGAGCAACTCAATTATTTGTCCTTGTTATAAGTGAAAGAGAGCGCGTGAGAACAACATGCCATCTACGTCATGACTAGTAGGTTATGCCAACCGCCAACCCTCCTCCGACTCGACCGACGCGTCCCAATCTCAAGGGTCGAATCTCCAATAGTTCTCCGAATCTCTTGAAAATAGGTCTTCAAACCTATAGCAGATCAAGATTGTGTCTTGAACTCGTCGGTTCAGCCGCTGAAGCTAGTATTAAGYTCGACCCTGAGGAATGTCAACAAGTGCAGTCAAATCGGACCCTGACTCGGCTGCCTCAAACCAGGCCGCAACCACCACCACCACTTCCATTACCCCCATCACTACCACAGGATCCACCCCAGTATCGCTGCCCACCAACATGTCTGCGGGAACACCAGTGCAGACATATCCTTCGCCTGCACACGCACAATGGGCCGCTTCTCGTGAGTAGTCRTTTCTATTTGTTTGGGATATCTTCTAACGAGACGATTGAAGAGATGGTCATTGACCCTCAACTTCAGCAACAATCGGCCACAAGTGCAGCGACGACACARAGGCCACAGCACGCGGCGTATGTTGTTTCATCTTGCTCAAGGACCTTCAGTAGTAACAAAGGTTCAGGACACCACAGGCGACGACGACRGCCGCCCAGACTGCACTAGCACAGTCATATTATTCCTACTATCCCCAGTACCAGTATTCATATTTGACGGCGGCAGCCCAACAGCATGCAGCATCGGCAGCCCATTCGCAAACTACGGCGGCAACAAGCCATGCACACACCCAAGCTGCTACACAACGAGCATCCTTCTCTGTTACTCCCACTCCCGCTACCCCTGCACCTGTTACCGCAGCTCAGGGTTACACACCTGCCCCTGCARCGGCAACATCTTTGACGGCTAACCAAGCTAACAATAATGCACTGGACACAAGTGATATTGCCACTCTGAATGACGCGTTGGGAAGYGCTGGTGTTGACCTCAGGGTACGTCGTCCCATTACTCATGACATGTCTGGTTCTCATAAGTCTATCGCCAGGCCGAAGAAGAGTCCTTACARCGACATGATCTCCATATTCCCTCYCACCTTTCAACTACCAGCTCAATATACATCCAACGAACGTATGAAGATCGAAGTCGGAAACAACCTATCAAACCAATGTTCAACACCCAGACACTTGGTGCGACGATGCGCACTATCGGAACGCAGCACAAGGTYTCRAGAATTCCCGAAGACTCRGTMAACTATCTCGCAYTGGCACTRCGCGCACGTTTGCAAGATTTGATCATGGCTATGATTGAGGCCAGTCAGTATCGGAAGGATGCCCAGTTCGACAGGCCAGCCAGCATGTACGAGGCTTTACAGCCTGGCCAGGGGGACACCCAGACACCGATGTGGAGTATYTCGGTTAGGAGCGATGTGGCGAAACAGTTGGCAGTGCTGGAGCGGATAGAGAGGGAGGATGAGATGAGAATACGAAGAGAGAGGAAGGAGCGGTTAGAGATGGCAGCGCAGCACGCTGCCAACCTCGCAGCTCAAGTGAGCGGTGGTGGCCTTGTCGCACCTGACGGAACTCTGAACCCCGGAGTGGCGAGCCTAGCTGGTACATCTACCGGAATGGGCGACGATATGGATGGTCAGCCGAAAAAGAAGAAGAAGAAGGATGGACCTGGAGTGACGGCGAGGAATATGAGCGAGGACGTGCGGAAGAAGATGTCCAACGCTGTTGCGACGCAGGCTGCTGGTCTGGGCAAGTACTCTTGGATGACGGCTAGTGCTAGCGCTACACCTCAGGCCAAGAAACCRNNNGCTGCGTCCTCGACTCCTGCAGGCACTCCCGCAAAAGACGGCACAGGATCCGGTGGAGCCAGCTCTTGGGCGAGGCCATATGTGCCTAAGAAACCAACGGCGGCTCAAAGCGCAACTACAACGACGACTCCGAATGCAGAAGAAGATCCAAACAAAATTGTTGTCACAATGAGAGACGCGATGTTCGTCATTGAAAAGGAGAGAGGTCATGGCGGGGGCAGGGGATCCGCCAAAGGGTGGAAGTGAAAGATATACCTACATTGATAGTGTCTTCGCTTGCTAGTTCTTCYCTGTTTCTGTATCGTAGCTTGTAATCNTNNAAAGTCAAATGATTTTGCYCTTGCTGAAGATCGAACGGAGGACTGGCGRAGATGTCACGTGCCCGCCGCGATCCGGAGCCTTTGTGGGCGCGCCTTGAGGCAGCCTAGTCAGCTCCTTTCCCTTCTACCGTCACGATCCCCTCCAAACCCTGCTGCTTGATGACTTGAACGACATTGAAACCGAAATAATTTGACGTATACCAGAACGAGAATCGTGAACGAAGAGAGGGAGACGCTGGTTAAAGGAGAAGAATAATGGTTCGTTGACCTGTTTGTCTAATTTACCGCTTGTTCCGTTCATACTGACTTCTCAGAACTTCTGTTCTTGCAGGCGATCTGCAGCTTCTACCTACGGGGACAATGCAAGTTTGGATCCAGCTGCAGGAATGAACATCCTGCCAATGTTCAGCCAGCCACCGGAGGAGGGCCGTTCGGAAGTGCGTTTGATATTGCTTCTGGTGCACATACTGGATAGGAAATGAAATGACTAACTACATGTTAATAGGTCTGACATGGAATCGTGGCGATCAGAAGTTTACGCTGTTCACGTACGTCTTTCCTCGGATTTTCGAGTATGCAAGGTCTGATGGTCGATGGTATTTGCTACTTTCAGTCAGGACAGTATTAGAGAAGACATGACCAAGGAAAAGCCTATTTGGCCTTTATCCTCTTACGGACCAGCAAAATACGAACCTACCATCGTGAAAGGCCTTGATCAATCTCCTGAGGAACTCAGAGTCAAAGCTGTATTGGCCAAGGCTTCTGGAACGGTTAACGACTATGCAAGTACCCCTTCTTCATTGAACGCGCTGAACAATCGACTCAACAATATCATATCTATAGATCGCGTATGAAGGGAGTCAAATCTCAGCAGCAGAAACGGCAATTTCGGTACGTTTGCCAACCCCAGACGTCGTTTTCCTAACACTAACCTTTCGTGTAGAATGTCCGAAACAGTGTTCCACAACTTTACAATGAGGCTAGGAAAGTGTCCAACGTTGCTCCCCCAAATACTTCAACGGCTGGCAATGCTCCGAGCTCAGGAACCTCAGCCTTCGGAAATACATCGACAACGACTTCCGCCTTTGGCACGCCTGCACCTGCGAGCACCGCGACGTCGGTATTTGGAACGCCTGCATTTGGCGGTTCATCCAACTCTGTATTTGGGGCCCCCAAACCAGCGACCAATTCGGTGTTTGGAGCACCGTCGAATACCACGACGTCAGCCTTTGGTACACCTGCTACCGCCTCGGCGTTTGGAACACCAGCCAACAACAACACTCCTGCATCAGCCTTTGGAACGCCTTCCAACACCACTACTGCGTCAGCCTTCGGAACCCCGTCTAATACGACATCCGCGTTTGGCAATACAACGACGCCTTCAGCTTTTGGGAAGACGGCATTCGGTTCGACGACGACGACGCCTTCAGCTTTTGGAAAGCCAGCATTTGGCCAGTCTGCATTCGGCCAGGCATCTACCACGCCTGGCAATAATACGACTCCTTCAGTATTTGGACAAAGTGCATTTGGACAGACGTCGGCAACGCCTGCCAGCACGACCACGACGACATCAGCCTTTGGACAGCCTGCGTTTGGGCAGACATCCATGGGAGCGGGGGGACAAGGAGGGTCTTCCTTGATTAAGCAACCTACTGGGTTCGGAGCATTCGCCAATGCAGGGCCTAGTCCGTTTGGTGCTGGGGCCTCTACCACGACGCCTGCGGCTGGTCCTGGTCCGGGGGGTGGAGCGGGAGGTAGTGGCTTCTCGGCGTTTGCTAGCTCGCAACCAACTTCGTTTGCATCTGCGATTGGCAATGCAGGAGGCGGAGGTGGTGGTTCGGTCTTTGGACAGCCTTCGGCGTTTGGTACGCCAGCTGCGTCGAGTGCGTTTAGTGGAGGAAATACCACTACACCGTCTGCGTTCGGGACTCCTCAGAATGCGACTGCATCGGCATTTGGGAACCCGCAGAACACAGCCGCTTCTGTGTTCGGTCAACCACAGCAAAATCCAGGGTCTTTCAACGGAGGGGCTACGAATCCTGGTGGAAGTGTCTTCGGCCAACCTTCCCAACCACAACCGGGTCTCTTTTCCGCATTCCGACAAAACGTTTCGGGTGCTTCGTCTATATCAACCAGCAGTTCGATGGCCCTGAGCACACCAGGAGGGTACAAGGCATTGGACTTTGACAAGGCGGTGTATAACTACAGGCCAGGTTTGGCGCCTCAGGACAGCAGTCTGCCGCCGAATTATACGCAGCTGTTGCCTGAGACGGCGATGGCGGCGTTCACGGCGGCCAAGTTTGAGTGGGGGAAGGTGCCGCAGTTTGTACCGCCAATAGAGGTTAGGGTGAAGCACGTTAGTCAGGCGTTGTTCTCGTAGGGAGAGCTGAGATGGGAAGAGGTGAGATGGGTAGGCGTCTGCTCGAGGCTCGAGTTGTATTGATACGTGTCTCTGTTCGTGACCATCTTGTATGTAGTATTCGATAGTCGGCTTGTACTAGTCTATAGATCTTTGTCCACTCCCTTTGTCGTTCGGCGAATCATATTGGCTGGTAGCCCGGTACGTATTCGAAGTTTTCGTGTGTCTTTCTTTGTGTCCATTGGCTCGACCTTCAATCTGCCAAGCTTACTGTACCTCGTGGATTCTTATCCCAATAGGATGGTGTGAACTCTCTATGCTTGCCACCGGTTGGTTTAACCAAACTTTTGCCGACCAATAATACATGCGAATCGAGTCCTATATGTCCGAATTATCAGATAGGGGAGTATTTTTCGGTACCGACACCACAACTGAGTTCTCGACTGAGGCGGAAGTACAGTATTGGGACGAAAATTCGCAAGCTCGGCGAACCTGAGGCGAACCTGAATCGAGTACGTGCACATCAGCCACGGGGACCGACCGCATGCCAGTTGTGGGCGCTTGTTTCATGGCCACGGGGGTCTTGTTGTGATCTTGTGGATTGGAATTAGTTATCACGCATCTCGATCTGGTAGAAAGATCTAGAGATGAGAAGACAGACAAGGAAACGACGTCAGAAGGTCTCTTACAGAGAGAGGTCGTCAAAGATAGCGCCCGGTGTGAAGGCTTGAGACTCCGCGGCGGCGTATGTGCCTTCAGCCACCGGCATCCACTTGGAAAGGCTCGCATGGTGGAGTGGGTCTTCCTAAACAACAAAGCATGAACGGTGACTCTCACGAGGAGTGGACGTAAAAGAGGGAGAACTAGAAGTAGGTGATAGCGATACGTATCAGAAACTGGCAGCATGGGATTGATACTGTCTCATCGAGAAGGAAGTCTGCGGGGGTCCGGAGCCGGCGGACATACACATACTTACCCCACATACACATTCATCTTTTTCGTGGCGTTCCAGAATAATTAGAAAGAGGGAGCACATGAAGCACATTCGGACACCCGGTCCACGATGAGCAAAGGGATAACGTTTTAGCATCTATATCCAATCAGGGAGGGGAGGCGTAGGTAAATGTGGCACAAAATTCACATCGTTTCTAGGGAACATTTGGGTGGTCGCATTTGCATACGAAACGTTTCTTCACCGCACCTGTAACGATCCACTGTATCGGGAGAAAGTAGCTCGAGTGAGAAGGGCGTCATCAGTTGATTACCGGTCGGTATGACCGCCGAGGAAGATCGTTGAAACGACTTGGAGAAAACGAAGGTGGGTGGAAAATATCTCAGGGAAGCAGGTGTGGATGTTCGGATTTGTTGCGGTGGGAGTAAGTATGCCGTTTACATCAGAGCGTAGGCGGTGAAAAGATAGAGTTCGGCGGTACGAGCAGCAAGGAATCCATATTAGGCCCTTGATATGAGGAGGTAGAAAGTCCAGACTCTAGACGATGTAGCATAGATCCAGGGTTTCCACAATATTTCCACTCAAAAGTCACACTGACAGTCACCTGAGTGCGGCGCTCAAGCCCGATGCGTCTACTGAGAGCCAGATATTCGGGAAGAATGGACCGCAAGCTTGTCAGGGTAGTGGTGTTCGTGGTAAGTAGATTTATCGATTTGGACGTTCGTAAGAGCTTCCCTTTTCTATTGTTTTTCATTCCTGGTGAGAGGATGGTGATAGCCTGCTAGACAGTGGCCACATGAGTTGTGACCCACTCAAATCCAGACATAGTGGCACATCCAGACCGACAGTTTCGGACTGAATGCGATTAGTCACCACCAATTCGATGTGTGAAGGACGTTGCACGAGGTCGTCTAAGAGCCAGAGAGAGATTCGGCTACAGTAGCCTGGCATCTTCGAGGTGGAAGTAGTTGACAGCCAGCAGTTTGGGGCCTCAACGTCGTCAGTCATGCGGATTCCAAACATAGACTCGCTTTGAATTTTGTTTTAATGCGGTGCATGTGTGAACCATAAGGCAGCGGTGCTAGTAGGCAGCTACCGTTCGTTCACGAGATCAAGTACGGGAAAGGTTGGAGGCGGCCAGACAGAAAATAGAATTAAGGCATTTCCACAGCGGTCAATGTTCAGGATGCAGTTGCCAACTTGGAGAGGGTGGTCGGATCTCGAGCTAAACTAGAACTAGAATCAATTCAGTCGTTTGAGGGCTTCCGCAAGAGGTTGCATGAGATGTTGGACCAAGTGAGGCCGGAACCAAGTTTCCAGCAGATACGCGGCAGATTCAGTCTTGGATAGGCTCTGGAGGCGGCCTAGTCTGGCACATGCACTGCACCACAGTTCTGTTATGATTTGTGAGCAGGAGCCCATATGTCACTCACCAATAGAAATGCGCTTAAACCGACATACGATGGACTTTGAACGGGATACGAGCGTTGAACTGACGACAATGGTGGTCGACGGCCAACCAATGGGCATCGGACTACCAAAAAGAGATGGGGAGTACCGTGGGAATAACGCGACCAAGGAAATATTCCGCGCTCTGCAACGTCAAGAGCAGCCTCTGCGTCATCACCATGTCTCAAGCCGTTGGAAATGTACGTGAATACGGAATTCATATGCGATTGAAGCTGACTTGAAGAAGACTACACTAGCATATGCTCGGGCATGGCACCACGTCGACGCCTCTGAGCGCGTTCTCGGAAAGCTCGCGGAGCGAATCGCCCTGGTGCTTATGGGCAAGCACAAGCCAGTATACGACCCCAGTGGTGAGTTCGAGTTTCTCGGTCCGGCTAATGCCATACTGAACGAGCGTTCTTCACGAAACAGTGGACTGTGGTGACTATGTGGTTGTGACGAATGCCAGAAACATCAAGGTTACCGGCAAGAAGGAGGAGCAACTGCTTTACAGGAAACATACCATGTTCCCCGGAGGGTTGAAGGAGACACCGTATAAAGTGATGAAGGAGAAGCGGCCAGAAGAGGTGCGTTCAATTTGCTACTTTCGCCCTGGACTGCGTCGTATTGACGCATCCCAAACAACAGATCATNCGCCACGCTGTGTCTGGAATGTTGCCCAAGAACAAATTGCGGGACCGACGGCTTGAACGGCTAAAGGTGTTTTCTGGACACCGAATGGGCATTGTAGGCGGAAACATACTGAGGACATTCGAGGACGGAACGCTTCCTGAAAACTTCAACGTACACGAACCACAGACATCCAAAACGCTGAAGGCTCTCCGGGAAAAGCAGGAGCAGCAGAAGGCACAGGAAGCCTAGGCCATAATTCTATCATATTACTGCATCGCTAATTATTAGATCCACTTGCACAATACTATCTTTCATTCCGCATGAAATCTGGACCCACCTTGGACTGAGAAAACGGTGGCGCAAAGATTTCTCTTCATAAAACCTTTCCGACTCAACCGTGGCTTCGTGAAGGGCAAATGGTGTTAATCTGTCCCGCCATCCCTCCAGAAATCTTTTACCCTCGGTATAGACACTCAAGTTGTCAGCAACCCATTGAATATGGAGGATCAACCCCGGGGTATTTCGTCACGATTCATTCGAGAGGAGGGACCTACAGAGGCCTATCCCGGGCCCGCGTACATGCCCGTAGCGGTTGTCAAGAGCTCACAGAATGGGTCCCAAGATCGATCAACAGGGTTGATATTTGAGCGTAGGACTGCAGCTTTTAGGCATATCAGAAATGTGGTCATTGGAAAGGTCCAATCATGGCAGCGTGAGATGGGGGTTCGTCAGCATCGCCATCGAGCAACGTTTTCTCGCTACTGTCAGTGGAGGCTTGGACGTGTGAAGGGCTCTCTAATGCCATGGGTCCTGGGCTGGCGCCAACTGACGAGATATCCTGATCGGACCGAGACGTTTCGATAAGGTCACGAACATATTCTTGAACAAGCACACCTAAAGGGGAGTGGTGAGCTATCGTCGCCTCCCAAGNAAAAATCTTCAGACCTACCAAGCGCTACCAGAGCAGAACCATCAAGGACTCTGTACATGTCGCGGTGCTGAACCGACCTTTTGGGTCTTCCAGGCCCTCTCAGACGGCTTCGTTTTTTTCCAGCAACGGAGGTATCACCAGGGGCGCTACTTTCGTCACTTGCATTACCGGTCTCCTCTCCTGAATCATCCTCTCCAGGCGACTCCGACTTGCAAGGCTCGGCCTTCGCCTTGAACTCTCGTGTCCTCTTTCGTTTTTGGCGATACTCTTTTGAAGAGTTAAGAAGGAAGCCATTCTCGCTATAATGTTGGGCAGCGAAGTGGTGAATGGTCTTCAGAAATTCCTAAGGAGCATTGTGGGATGGGGTTGGTCAATAAAATCCAGATAAGACCGATTAAGGCAGCACTTACCGGTGTAGGAGCTGAAATTTGATTTGAAGACGAAGCCCTAATTTCGAGCCCATCGTCTACACGCTGCATAAAACTTTGGTCCTCCTTGAACTTCTTCCGTTTCGATGGTCTCCTGTCTGGCATCCGTTCTTTGCCCTTCCTGGAAGGACGGACTAGCTGATCTTCGAGTTCATCCTCTTCACTGACAAGATCTTCGTCCTTGCCCTTATCTAGGCCATCATTTTCTTCCTCATCCTGCTCTTCCTCAGTCTTCCTCCTCTTCCTCGGGACAAACCTGGAAACCTCTGAAGGCCCTCCAGAATCCGCCGCGATCCAATTTCCTTGAGAGTCCTTGACTGCTGGTGGAGCCCAATACCTGTTCGTTCGTGGATGCTTGGTGGTATTCTGGTCTATTCGTCTGCCATCTGGACGAACTCGAAGACCCGTCACGTCGTATACGGTGGTCTTGCGTTGAGATGCCATTGGAGTCTGAAAAGGAAAGAAAGAGGACGATGATTCCGCCAAGGGCGTATTCAGCCAATCGGCAGACATGGCTCCCGTTTTGGTGTTCTTATCCAAATGCGGATGCCAAGTTCGGCTTCGAATTCTGCGTCAGGCACACCAAACGCCACATTCATTGAGTTTGGAGTTTGCGAGTTTGCGAGTCGGTGTCCGAACAATGGACTAGGATTTTTATCTAGTGTTTTTGAGCTGAGAAAGAGGGGGCGAGCTGGGCGTGCGCATGTGTAATTAGCGCCGTTGCTAGACGCGACCTACTGCCGCCATTACAATGATTGCCAAACTGATCAGGACAGCACGGAGTCGGTGGGGAATTATTGCTTTACCTCCTCCCATGACGCCAATGATAACAGCATCTGCTTCTTTTCCAATCTTCACGCCATTTTTGAAAGAAATATGGGGCGCTTTTAGTGATGAAACCATTTCTCAAGGTCTGGGCTTCACCCTTATTGTTTGTTGAGAGAGTGAGCCATGGTCTCCGAATCAGCCCCTGCACGGAGGCGGCTAATAGGTCTCTGAGTGGGTAAGGCGGTATAATTCTTGCGACCGGTTCCTTACCGTCATTTGGGAACGCAGGTGCATAGTCATAGCAATATACTGGGGATTTCCAAACCTTCTGGCCATTTAGCTTCGGATCTATTCTCCAGTGAGCAATTGGGATCGGGCAATTCGTACTAAAAAGTGTGTCTCTGCCAGGAGAGACATTCGATACTAAGAGATTTGGAGATGTGTGCAGTGAAGATGATTACGGTGAGTTTTCGAAAGTACAATTTCTCCCGACGCTGCTTGATGGGCTCAGTTGTAACAGCCGCGCAAAGACCATATTAAACTCTACGACACATGACTTCTCCTAGTAATAGTTGGAACCTAACCGTGGCTTCGCGAACCAGCTGTTGGGGTTGAATTACGCTCCCCATCGAATATTCGGGTGCGCCGGCATGCAATCCAGACCAGCCGAGGGAAATCGCGCTATTAGAAGGACCATCCCCATGCATGCAACTGATTCCTCAGACCCTTTGAGCTGGTGAAGAGGGTGCTATCACAGTGACTATGGAGAGAGTATGACGCCGACCCCGTTCTCGCCGGGTCACCAATCTTCCAAACCATGGTGTCGGGCTTCCACGAGGCCCGGGGGTTTTCTTACGGAAAGGGTACCTATCACACACATAGAACGCTTGAAGAACGCAGACGAGATTTTCACTACGTATCGTCCCGTAAATGCAACCGTGTCAACAGATCCGGTCCTGATGTTTTTAATTTAATGCCTATAGGCGAGGGTTGATGCCGTTGCGTGGGGAAGCGAGTACTCCCCTCGAACACGAGGTATGTCTGTGAATTTCACCCACCCGTTTCCTCAGTGGTCTAGAGCAGATTGTGCATATCTACCCCTGAGCTTAGATCGCAAACGCAACACTTTCTCTCATAGTAGGCGCTAATCTCATGCGAAATGTTTGCCGGGTATATCGAATCGAGGTGGAGTACCTCAGTTCTCTTCCGTAAAAATTTCTATACACCGCTCAGTTTACCCCATTTCATGTCCGTTTGTCTCCTGATAGCTCCTGACTTTTTAGTTCATGCATTCCCAACCCAACCTGGCGCTGTTTGCCCCGGAGTTTTATCGGATTTTCAAATGCGCTTGCCTGGGCTGTCCTACGGCTGTTGATACATCCTGTAGATCGCTCCTTTGTCTGTAATCATACCCTGTAGCACCTTTTCTCTTCGCCTGCCTGACTCGGGCCACAAAGCCTGGCATGTGGCAATCAATAGACCACTTTCTAATTTCGGTTGCTGATCGATTGATCGATGAGCGTGGGAACAAATTGACCGACCTCTGAACCGCTTGTTTCTTCTGCTCTTGTACAAAAAATGTCGACAACCACCGTTGCTCTGATCGAAAAAGCTCTTGTCTTAGGCAGATGGAGCTCTCAAATATCTGATGCATCAAATCCGGTTGTCGAAATCGCAAAGCAGGTCGTCGACGGCGATTTCCGGGCTGTCTTGACCAGCTTGTTCGCGCGCAAATTGTTTCGTCCATCGGCCGCCGATTTCGACAGAGGTTTGGGTGAAATCTTCGCCTTTTCAAGCCCTTTGGACGAGAGTCCCGCGTACGACGAATTGTGCAGGTTATGTATAGCTATCGCATGCCTTCACACATTCGTGCAGGCCAACTGGACGGGGCCTGACCTGAACATTACGCCCTTGGAAGTTTTGTCTTCAGAAACACCGGGAGCGGCCACGGAACAGACTCTGAATGGGAAAGCCATCCTGGAACTTGCTACGGGCGGTGAACCAGCCTATCACCTTGCAAAACACCCTGCATTCCTCCGCTTTGCCCAGCTTATCCTGGAGAGTTCATTCACACACGTCCGGACCCACGTTTGGTGGAAATTACGCACGACTCAGCTTCATCAACGAACCCTGGACGAGCCCGTAGCGCACGTACTTGCTTACGAGGATCAGTTGGATTCTCTAGCATCTTTCGTTGCCAACGATTCCCATCTTTACGGACGGTTGCTTTTGGAAAGGGGACTTCTTCACCATCTATTTTCTCAGGACAAGGTCGCTGCGGAGTATTTCGTCAAGGCGGCTAGGTCCACGGGGATGGAATACGAGCTGACTGGGGCCCTTGGGAAGCGGACGAAGTTTCAGGTGAAGGACCTCAGTCAGCTCGTCCTGCTGGCCGAGAGCCATCTGGAAGAGGAACCGGAGGAAATCCAGGGAAACGAGGCGTCTCCCGCTCACGAGACCGCGACGTCCTCCGACAGCGGACAGGATGGTACGATCGATGGGAACACGAAGATGCCAGAGACCCTCGCTCTCAATGACGATACGCTCTTGGAGCAAACCGAGTTCACGTCTTCACGCCCAAAGGATTCCACCAACCCGCGACTTGGCCATATCGATCCATCCGACCAGCCGGCTCTCCACCCACTCGACCAATGCATCCTTCTTTCCCTTTGCCTCAATGTGAAAAATTCCATGCCGGCTCACGGACTCACCAACGAGCAAATGTCCCCGTACGTCTCCCGCGTGATTTCTCATCCTCGAAACTGGTCGGTGCATACGATGGCGTTGCTACTCCGGTCGCGATTGGAATCACAACGGACGCGAACTGTGGAGCGATCGACTTTCCAGCTTCAAGCCCTTATCGACCAAATGCCCACCGCCGACTCAACCCTTCAAGAACGTCTCGCACACTTCCACTCTATACCCCTTCCCAGTAAATGGGAAATGGAAAAGGAACTGGCTCTGCGTTACATGAGCCTCGGGGTCGTCAAATCGGGGCTCGAGATCTTCGAGCGCTTGGAGATGTGGGAGGACGTGGTACAATGCTACAATTCTCTGAATCGCGCAGACAAGGGCGTGTCGATTGTACGGGATCTCTTGGAAGGAAGAAAGGAAGAAGCGGACGCCGTGCTGACGCGTGGAAAGGCGGGGACTGCCCATCGCAAAGAACTGCAGGATACTACCCGCGAAGCCAAACTGTGGTGCCTTCTGGGCGACCTGGAACCTGAGAATGCGGAAGAGCATTATCAGAAGGCCTGGTCCGTATCGAAGGAATCGTCGGGTCGTGCGATGCGGTCACTCGGTGGATACTACTTCGCCCGAGAAAAATACCCTCAAGCTGTAGCATCCCTGAAAAAAGCGGTCGCGATACACCCCTTACAGTCCAGGCCCTGGTTCATTTTAGGCTGCGCGTCTATGCGTTTGGAGGACTGGGAGACGGCCAGGGACGCGTTTGGCCGGTGCGTGGCAATCGACGAAGAAGATGGTGAGAGTTGGAGCAACCTTGCGAGCATGTATCTCCGGTTGGATGAAGGGACGACGAAAGATAACGTGGACGAGGATGACAGGCGCGAGACCCAGGTACGTTTTTCGTTCCTAAAACCCCCTCCCCAGATGTGCTTTAGAGGGTCCGGCTGACGATGATGACGATTTCGCATTTGAATGATGATGTGACCTCCGGGAAAATCCATCAGCTGCAAAATGAGGATCAGAAAACAGGATCTGTTCCGTTCTCGAACAAATTACGTGCGTTCCGTGCCCTCAAGCAAGGTCTACGGTACGGTTACGAAAACTGGCGCATGTGGTACAATTATATGATCGTGGCAATGGACGTTGGAGAGCTGTTTGAAGCGGCGCGGGCTTTGGGTCGCGTGGTGGAGATGACGGCAGAGAAAGTGGGAGCCAATGCGGTCGATGAAGACGTACTTGAGCGTTTGGTAGATGCTGTAACCCGGGCGTCTGCCAACCCCGAAGAAGCTCAGAAGGAAGGTGGAGACCAGTACGACGTTTCGAACCCTAACGAAGGCCACGGGTTATACAAAATAGTGCTCGACCTTTTCGAACGTACCCTGCTCCCACGCGTTTCGTCGCCCCGAATCTTCAGAGCCTACGGTCGTCTGCTAAAATGGCAATCTAGGTGGGAGGAGGCGCTCAAGGCTTATCTTGATGGTTATCGCTGTAGCGCCGCTGGTACGATGGAGAAAGGGGAGACAAGTGTGGAAAAGTGGAGAGGTGCTGTCTCGGAGGTCGAGGACATCGTGGACATTTTGCAAAACTTTGGTCCTCGTGTCGAGGGGTTCAACAAATACAAATGGCGCTCACAGGCTCGAAGCATTCTCCGGACATTCATCGCACGAACCAAAGATTTCGAAGACGAACCTGAATGGGAGCGGTTGATGGCGCTCCAGGAAGACTTGAAAAAGGCGGACGAGGACTGACGGTTAGTTAGGTTAGATTAGTTGGAGTATATTTAGCTACGTATATGGAACGAGAAGTGGGTTGGGTAAACGGATTCCGAGGTTCCATGTAATTGAGTCCACAGCGATGGAGTAAACGGCAACTTTGTATCTGGGGTTGCCGCGGAGTTATCACTTCGTGTTTAACAGCATTGAACTTCTGTTGTTTACTTGGAAACTAGCGCTTTCGATTGATTGAGTTCAAGGGGTTTTAGGAACGACGATGTGAAAAACAGTACAGAAATAAGAATAGAAGAACCGAGATGAATGGTCCGAGTCTGGATACAGGAAGCGAAAATGGGTAAATGCTGTAGCTGACTGATAATACACGTGTTGTTGGGGGCGTTAAGGGACGTGACTGAACAACAATTACTGTCGATACATACGAGGGAGGCGCGGCGGCGATGATGAGGTAAATAGTGAGAGAGATCATGCATGAAAAAGGGAAAAAGAAACAGAAGAGAGAAAGTGTTAATAGCGTGGTGACAGACGTAACGATACAGTGAGAAATGGGGCGGGTCGCTGAAAAGTAGCATCATCATGATTGTTGGAGCAAGTCGAGTCTAGAGCGCCATGAGCCAGGGAGATATACCCTTACAGAATTCGGTAGATATCATCTGATCATCCAAGGACGACCAAAAGACTACCACCCGAGTGATTGGGCCATTCGATTGAGCGTCAATGAGGTTAGGATTTCCGTAACCATTGGTAGGCATGAGGGCCGGAGCGTTAACCGGGCAAAGGCCTCCTCCCTTGCAGGGGTAATCTCCCAGACAGCTATCACGTTCCGCCCGTCATAGCACTAAGATGAAATCAACGAGGCGAAGACGATGGAATGAGGACGATATTTATGTTATTATCAAAAATAATCACTCACCTCCATCTTGTACTTGCTGATAAGTTTCCATTTGAAGTCCTTCCCATTCTGGCATCTGAAGTATCGGGACCTTAAGGCGAAGGAAGATGTCGTCAGCCCTTGAATGACATGACTCGGAAACGGAGACGAGGAGACATTGATGGGGAGCTCAGCAAGTGAGCGAGTGCAGAAGGAGATACGCACGAGCTAGTTTCCTTCTTCCCAGGCCGTAGGAAGAAATTCATTGGTATGCGGATTTGGTTGTTGCCGTAGACGATGAATCCTGGGCGGTCTTCAGCGCCGAAGTAGAAATAGGAATTTTCGGGTCCCATAATCGACGAGTGTTCTTTTGACCATGGCTCTTCTCTTGAGAGGCGGATAATCGTGTTGGGGTCCTCGCGCGAAGCCTGGGTGAAGCAGCGGGCAGCGAGGGGAAGCGTCGGTATCCATTACGTTGAGCAAGTGTCCAGAAACCGTTCAATGAGTGAATATACCTCTTTGCTGTGAGGCATAAATGGTCAGCACAAGTGTGGCGGCGATGATGATGATGGAGACGACGGATTGAATGGAAATAAAAATGGCGACAAGAATACGGTCCCAAGAAACGTAGTGACTCACATCGTAAACGCCTCCAAACCCTGCAGATCCTGATACCTATGCTTGAAGGGGTCATCGCCGAACTGGAGCAAGGTATAGCCCGTAGAGGAAGAGCTCATGATGGACTTTGAGGATNAAAAAAGACTCGTCGTCAGGGTAAGGAAATTCAGTTGCATAATGATCTCTCTTATAAGCTATTCACCGGCAGCATCACCTCTTTTTCTGGGAGATCTCTGGGAGAGACGTAGGGACATCCGGGGCGAGCCATGAATCACAGCCACACTGTCAAACTCAGCCACGTGGGATCGCACGCGATGCCATCTCCTTGGGGCCATGCGACACGTGGCGGCCCTTTCCGCGATCTAATCTCTGTAAAATCGGAATCTGAGGATGGGTCAGGTTTTCCCGAACCATGTTCCCGGCGCCTTGGGCCGTCCTTGCCTCAGCCTTTCCGTGTCTTCTTCTCGACAACCTGAAACTTGCGTAAAGGTAGGACTATGTACCTGTCCTCACAAAACCTTAGATCAGAACACGATTTGGGTAATCACCATTTTCCCTGGGCTCTTCAGGCGATATCAATTTAGATGGAAGGGACGACGCTGTCTATTCCTAATATTGATCCGGATTGGCTTGGAAAAACAGACCAACGCTCTGGACTCTGCGTCCGCGGTCAACCGTGGTCGATGATCTTCCCCAGTTCGGGCAGGAGGTCGCAAAGGTCTAGCCGAAAAGAAATGGTAGAAAGGGGTTGGTCTGAGTTTTCGGTCAGTGGCCGGTAAAACCACAGCACTCAATAACAATAAAGGGCGATCACTGAAGATATCTAAACGGGGCTGGTGGTACATGAAATACAGATAGTTGATAGCAGTGGAGAGATTGGACTTTTAATCGTACACTGCAAGCATAGGTGCCGAGTGAGCCAACCGAACGTTCCGGGCGGTAAGAGGGGGAATGGAGCCTCATACCATGTACAATTGCTGCAGGGAGGATAAGGAGAACAGTCAATATTCTGGTCAATTAAACGACGGGCTTGGATGACTACAAACCATAGAATAGGGTCCAAACTAGCACGAAGGTGAATGCGTTATCTTGGCCGGGATTTATGAGTTCAGGAAGGCCACCATGAATGTATTTCGAGGGTTTGCCGCGACAATTAATGAAGTAGATGCAAGCAGAGGTGAGGAGTGTTGAAAGGAGGAACAGGACGAAGCCAGACCAGTTCTCGAGGCCAAGGATTCCAGCAGCTGCGCCAGCGAAACAGGCAGAAATGAACTTGACGTTCATCAAGGAGCTATTGGCGATAACATTAGGAGGATATATCAACTGGGCTGTGGCCTCCGCCGTCGTCGACATGGTGGTTCAGCGTAAAGGTGGTCGGCAGTGACGTTGTCATCACCAACACACGTGATGTCCCGCTAAGGCTGCCGGAAATAATTCTCTCAAAATTTAAGCTTCATGTCCTTGGGTCGATATGGAGGCACGTTCTTCAATGTAATGGGGAACTCGGGCTGGTGTTACCATGTAACTAGACTAATTATTACCTTACCGGTTTTTGGCATCGCATGCAATGCACCCGCGCAAACAGCGAGGCAAAGGGTTGATGTAGCTCTATTGAGTCTAATGATCCGTAGGATGTACGACATTACACTATGCGTCTATTCCTTCTATTCCGTCTTCTGTGATAATAATACGAATTCTTTTAGTGGTGGTGCAATCTTGTGATGGTTCCCGCCGCTCGCTAAGCATTTCCCGCCACAGGCTGCAAAATGATCATGACTCGAGCGATCGTTCGGCCGATGGTGATTTATATAGCTGGAAGNAAAAAAACCTCTGTGTTTTCCCAATCTACCTCCTTCTTCATCCTTGGTCTAGCCCAAGCACTGCAACCTGGGCCGCTTTTCTTCTTTCCGGACTCGGAGACTCATAGAGTTCGAGATAAGGATCACGTGAAAAGCCTATTTTGATCTTTCTCCAAGGGACATTAGCCACGAAAGGGCGTTAGCAGGTTCGTTGCCGCCCGTCTCTATGTTATCGAAGCGACCATCCAGCTCAAATGGCAGCAATTCTCCATCTAGGTCCTTAATATCCAAGTTTCCGAGGTACACAATGGAAGAAGGACGCAAAATCAACGTTGGAATCCTGGGTGCAACGGGCACGGTGGGCCAGAGATTCATTACTCTGTTATCTGTCCACCCATGGTTCGTTATCCATGCCTTGGGGGCATCGCCAAGATCTGCGGGCAAGCCATACGCAAGCGCTGTGAACTGGAAACAGGCCACACCAATCCCCAGTGCCGTTAAAACCGTGGTCGTACGAGAGTGCAAACCGGAGCACTTTGCTGATTGCGCTATTATCTTCTCGGGGCTCGATGCAGATGCCGCTGGAGACATCGGTGAGTTTCTCAGGCATTTCTGCCAATTTGCATCGTATTGATATCTTATTACCAGAGGCTGCATTCAGGGGTGCCGAGTTGGCAGTATTTTCGAACGCAAAGAATTACAGGAGAGATCCCAACGTCCCGTTGATCGTGCCCCTTGTCAATCCCGGGCATCTATCCATCATTCCCCAGCAACAAGCCCTCCACTCGCCTCCACTGTCAAAAGGGTTCATCGTCACCAATGCCAACTGCTCGACGACGGGCATCGTCATCCCCCTTGCCGCCCTGGAAAAGGCCTTCGGACCCCTCGAACTCCTCCTAGTCACCACCATGCAGGCGATTTCGGGTGCCGGCTACCCGGGAGTCGCCAGCCTCGACATTATGGACAACATCGTACCCCACATCGGTGGCGAAGAGGAAAAGATAGAATGGGAAACCCTCAAAATCCTTGGCGGAGTCCAGGAAGACGATCAAGGCGCCAAATCATTCGACATGCACGCCAACCACCCTCTCCGCGTCTCTGCAGCGTGCAATCGCGTTCCCGTTATCGACGGACACACCGAGTGTGTTTCGGTGCGATTCGCGAGACGGCCCCCGCCGAGCCCTCAACAGGTTCGGGAGGCCCTTGCCGCGTTTACTCCCGATGCTAAAGCTTTGGGGTGCCCGTCGGCTCCGAGACACACCATAACCGTACACGAGGAGCCTGACCGTCCACAACCAAGACTGGACAGGTACTACCAGGATGGGGCAGGTGTTTCTGTTGGTCGTGTGAGGCAGTGCCCGGTGCTGGATATCAAGTTTGTTGTGCTCTCGAATAACGTGTCCATTGGGGCGGCTACGAGCAGCATCATTAATGCTGAGCTTGCCGTCCTCAAGGGTGTCGTCGCCGCGTAGTCGCTAGCTTCCCGAGTCGGACTGCTTGGATATCTTTTTGTTTACATTATTTTGGGGACGAAAGGGGGAATTATAAACAAAGTGTATGACTATTCTAACACCTGATAAGCCTAGGCCTTGAGAGGCACTTTGGAAAGAGACGCGCTGATAAGATTCGATTGGCCAATGATCAATATTCCAATACCCCATTTATCGCTCAACACTCCTTGTTCTCCACCACTACAGGCTCATACCGAGGAGCCTTCACTCTTCCCACAGGTCTATACCACATTGCAAATCTGACCTGGGCTTGAGAAAACGCGCACGAAACCCACTCTGTTGCCGGTCATGGCTACCTCAGCGCCAGGATCATCTCCGGAAGAAAAAGAGGCTCTTCAAGCCTCCATCTTTCAACGGCTGCACCCTCGCGCATACCTAGAACGTTTCCTAGCAGAAGGGTATCGACCTGATGGACGCGCTCTAGATGGTTGGAGAGACGTTTCGGTGAACGTAGGTGCGTCTGCCCCGGTCATCCAGATGCTGAGATGAAAATGCTGATACTACTACTCTTTATGAAGGCTCAATATCGACAGCTGACGGCTCAGCACTCGTTAGAGTCGGAAACACAACCGTTGTATGTGGAGTCAAGGCCGAAATTGCTGAACCTGAGCTTGATGCGGGTACCAAAGGATTTTTAGGCGAGTATTCCACCTCCAGTACTCCCTAAGGCGGGCGAGTCGAATAAGAATCTTTAACCTCGAAAGTACTTCCTCTACCATTCTCCCGCCCTATTCCTCTTCCTGTTCTTGTATGTACTTCGCCGGCTGACCTGTTTACGTTTACGCAGTACCCAATCTCGATCTCCCAGCAATGTGTTCTCCAAAGTTCAAACCCGGACCACCGACCGAGGATGCTCAAGTTCTCTCGGACCGATTGAACGAAGCTCTTATCACGTTCGTCTGCTCATTCATCTTCTCTTTCTGCTTTCAATTTCCGTCTTCATCCTCTTTTCACCCTCATTCCTTCCCTCTCGTCTCCTGCTTTACCTCTTTAAACTGCACGTGAACTTACGACTCACACCGGCACCACTCTGCGTATCTAGATCTGGAATTCTCCCTCTCGAATCCCTCTGCATCCACCCGAACAAATCAGCCTGGGTCCTTTACGTCGACGCGACGTGCATAAACTATGACGGGAACGCATTTGACGCCACGCTCATTGCAATGGTGTCTGCTCTCAAAAACAGTGCGTTCGATTCTTTCTTTTTTTTCCCAGCAAGCGTATCATTTCGGAAATCCTCACCAACTCCGATTAACTCTACTAGCACGCCTCCCTAAAGCCACATACGACGAACTTTCAGGTCGGACGATATGCTCCAGGAAAACGCTTGCACCACTAGAGCTCAAACGGCTTCCGTTATCCATGTCGTTTGGGATTTTCGATTCGTACGTGTTCCTCGTTCTCTTCTTCCTCCCCTCCTTCTCTCTAGAATCTCTTGCTCGCTTGCTCTTCTTCATGCATTTCGCCTCTTCTGGCTCATGCTGATCAAACCTCGACACTCGCAAAACAGAAGTAAGATTCTCTCCGACCCAACAGCGTTCGAAGAACCCCTCCTCGACACGACCCTCTCTATCGTCATCGAACACCAAAAGGGGGACCTTATCTCCGTATCTCAGCTCGGCCTTGGAAGTGCCACATCCGATGCTCTTTCCAGTTGTATATCACAAGCCAAAAAACAGCTGACTTTGCTGTCCAATACAATATACAGATAATGATGAATGAATTGAATTGGATTTGTTTGGCTGCACGCGTTCGATATGGAACATTAACGGGAAGGATAAGCATATGACTAGCGTCAACCGACGTCAATCTACAATGAGCAAGCATGGAATAAGAATAATTACGGCCTAAAGGAGGCGTAGCAAACAGAGGATGTACGGTGATTATGCGAAGGGTAAGCTTGAGATGTGAAGGAAAGCACGCCGAGGAACGCACGCCGAGGAAAAAAATTGCACGGTGCTAACGGAACAAGGGAGGCAAAGGAGCAAGAAAAAAAAGGGGTAGAATGGGAGCCGACGGCAGAATGTCAAAGTCCGTCCTCATCGTACATGTACGTTAACGAGGTGACAGTCGAGGTGACAGTCGAGGAGAGGGGTGGTAGAGATCGACAGTGGCCGGTGACGGCAGCCCAGGACACGAGGGAGACGGCAAGTCACCTCGACAACGTCAATCAAGCTCCGGAATCTACGCAGAGTGTGCGCCACGACTGCCCCTACTCCTCTGAACAAACCCTTCAATCATGTTCATCATATTACCCAAAGACCTCTCCTCCGGCAGCCACTCTCCGTTATTCACGCACAGAACCTTCATGCGCTCGTGGTAGTTGAGGTCCGTAAGCAGCTTGGGAGTGATCAAGAAGTATTGTGCGCTATCCTCTTTGCATGTGACCTCAACCATTGAGTTATGCACCATGCGCTCCGCACGTTGGTCCATACCCTACAGAGAAAAAAAAAACAAGGGTTTAGGCTTCGTGAGGAGCTCGACGAGAGAAATGAGTGTGTGACCAACATACCTGATTAATCTCATCCACGAGAGAGAATGGAGCACGGGCTTCTTCCGTCAAACTCATCAAGTACAAAATCGTCGTCAAGGACCGTTCCTGCAAAGAAAAAAGAGAAGCGGAGGTTAATTTTCCCAACCGAAGCAAGCAGCAGATTGATAGATAGAAAACTTACACCACCGGATTGCCGCTGACCGGTCAACAGCTGCAATTTCTCGTGATCACGGAACTTGACATAGATTTCGATGGCCCACTGCTCGAAATCTTCGTCTTCTCTGATGCGAATCTCACCAGCACAACCGATGCCTAAAGCCAAGATTAGCCGACCGTCGAGGACAAGAAGAAAAATCCGAGGGTGGGTCTGTAACGTTATACACTCACGTTCAAATGCGGCAGAGAACCGGGCACCGATACTGCCAGTAAGTTTCTGAAGCGCCGGAAGCCATTGGTCCTGAAAAAACCGCCGTTAGGTGTTAGTTAATTGATGCCATCCCACTAATATACCCTTGAAGAACAAGGGCATGCCTATCGGTTCGCGGACTCACCTTGTGCATCTTGATCTTCTTATTATGTCTGCGAATCTTTTCCTCCGTCCCTTCAATCGTCCGATCAAGTTGCTCGATCTAAGCAGAGTAAAAGGAAGCGGACATTGGTGAGTTCGAATCAGAAACGAAAACAGTTCAACAAAACGGAATGCGAAAAGACTACCCACAGAACGCTTCCTATTCTCATATTCCTCGACGACACCGGGATTAGCTGCCATCATGGTCTCAAGCTGGGCCTTCCTATCTTCGAGTTCCACAGAGAGCTCTTCGCTGGTTCGAAGATCCACCCCCTCCGGATCAGGAGCTTTTCGCCCTGCAGCCTTCGCAGCAGCACACTCCTTATCGTATTGAGTTCGGGCATCTTCAATTGCGTGCATTTTGTCTCGAAGCTCATCGTTGTCTCCAATCAGGTCCAGTGTCTCCTTCAAAACTGCGTGAGACTGGTCTTTCAAGACCCTGTACTTCTTATCAGCTGCGAAGCACAGATTAGTATCATATCGCTCAAACCAAGCTCTCAATGAAACAACTCACCTTCCGCGAACTCGGCAGACGCTTTGGTATATTTCTCATCCTTGACAGCACAGAGAGCCTTGAGAGCAGCGTGGTTGCACAGCGCCTGGGCATGCTGCAATCCGGCGTTCGTACATTCAATCTGCTCACGGTAAATATCCTCTGCCAGGGCCTATAAAGCGTGAGAGGGAGGGTTGGTTAGCTAACGCTGACGGTAACGCGAGAACACGGTAATGTTATGCATGAGTTTGACACGAACTGTATACTCCCGAGCAATCTTGATCCTCTTCTTCGATATGTCCATGAGCTTCTTCTTTAGCCTACCCCGCTCTTCTTCGGCCGAGGGTGCATTCCGTAAAGCCTCGAGGTCACTTTTCGATTTCTCTGGAAAAGCGGGAATCAGTGACCAATACGGTTCTCGTGGGGCAAATAGGCTTACTGAGCTTAGATTGGAATCTCTGGATTCGCTCCTGTTCTCGTTTGATGGCTTCCCTACGCGATTTGACAACGTCCTGGCGTGACATGTCAATGGCTTATTTCCGGGGGCGAAGGATAGGGGTAGATCAACTCACAATACGTTGTCGAAGAGCTTTATCCTTTTGGGTGGCCTCGTTCAGTAGCAATTGAATCCGGGCTTTCTCCTCATCGGCCTGACCCATTTCTATCTCACTTTGTTGAACGATGCTATGTAGCCTATTCATCTCAGCCGTGTCGACTAGAAGAGGAAGAAAGATTTCAGGACTACTGAAGGAATGATGGAACCATAAACACCCACCAGGGGGAACGTCAAAGTTTCTCGCGGCGGGAATATCCCTTGTCATATTGCCCACGGCTTTGCGACCATATCGTGAACGAGTAACAGTGTTGTACGTGGTGCCGTTGATGAAAACACCACCACCAACATTGCCCATGTACTGCATGGCTCTGCCGATGTCGATCCTTGGATTGCGTGTAATGGGCTGGATGTACTGTCAATTCACCTCTATCAAGCCAAGAACAAGATCTTACAATTCGATGAAGGTTCATTTCACTTTGCAAGTAATTCTCCATTCCCTGAGGATGCTCAATGTAGTCATAGATATAGCCCTCAAAGCCGAGGTCGTTCATCTATTCCAAGTCAAGCTTTCGGAAGAGCAGAATCCGGGCGCAGATGCTTACCTGTTGAGGACTGAATGGAGGCGGAGGCAACTTTTCGACGTTGGGCCGGTGCCATGTTGGAACCCGAACACGTCGACCAAGGGCTTGCGTCGTGTCGTTAACGTAGTGATTGAGGGTATTCAGGTCTTCCCTGCACTGGGCAACGATTGTCTACGAAAGATTGGGTGTCAGTGAACAGGCTCGCAAAAGTTTAGTGAAACCCTACCCTCATCTGCACACCGGCAAACCCTGCTTCAACGAGAGCCGCATAGTTGGGGTCTTTGACAGTAACGGATAGAATAGGAGGCTCCAACACTTCCATCTTGAACTTGTCCTTATTCCTCCTAAGCCATAGAACGGCATCATGAGTATCCGGGTCCCATTTGCGAAGAAGTCCGAGTTTCTTTGAATCAACAGTGTCCAGTTGTTGCATCCTACATTACGGTGAGCATGATAGAATAGACATGGAATGGATATGACGCACTGTCTCCTCGCATCCTCAGCCGCTCGTTTGGCGGACATCTTCTTTTCGACAACTTCATGCATTGCCGTGTTGTGTTCTTCGGTATCTCGATTGAGAGCTAGTTTCTCCAAATTGATTTGTTTCTGCATCCACAAAATCGAGTCAGAGACGTCCTGCGCAAATCACAGGGGAAGCGTACCTGCTCTTCAGCCAGGTCAGCAGGATCTGGGAGTTGTGGAGGAGGCCTGTCCAATTCCTCTTGTATCTTCTCTAGTTCAGCCTCTTTCGTCTTGATGTTCCGCTGCCTGTCCTTTTCGTTCTTCTTGAGAGAGGAGAGCTTGTTCATCAAGTTATCGGCCTCGCCATCCTACACCCAGAGATCGTTAGACAGTCTACTAAATACCGAGAAATATTCGAGCCGAGAGACTGACCAATTTGTCACTTTCACCCTGCTTCTTTTTCAACGCATTGGCCTTGGCTATCATAGCCTTCTTCTGCTGCTCTCGCTTCTCGGACGCCTTCTTCGCGTCGGCGTCCAATTTCCTGAAGAGAGACCGGTAAGCAGGGCTAGACATTGAAAAGGGCTCCAGGGATGTCTACCTTTCGAGTTTATGAGCAGGCTCGTTGGTCGATTTCAGCCTCATCATTCGCTTGTGGGCTACCCTCTGTTGCTCTTTAGCTTCGATGTACTGGACGCGTAGCTCACGGTAGAGCGTAAAAGGAATGAAGACCTCGAGCTCCTCAATCTGTTCGGCAGTAGATTAGAGTTGGGTAGGCGAAAATGTCGATGCGATGAATCACCTCTTTCTCGAGTTTTTCCCTCTCCCTGAAACGTTCAACATCACGTTCAATGTTCTCGTTCCGTTCCCGCATCTGCTTCACCATAGCCTGATCGTCTTTCAGTTTCTATTGAAGAGATCATCAGTTTAGTGTCGCATTTCGGACATGAGTGTATATGTATTTACCTGTGCAGAACCCTTCAGTTGCTTCCCTTCTTCCTTAAGGGATTCGAACCAGCTGGAGAGATTGGGGTCTCCGGCGGCCTTTTGCGTTTCAATGAGCAGCTGCTGGGGCGTCATCGCAGCGAAAGATGAAACTTTGTCTTGAGGCAAGAATGAACTTGAAGGATGCTCAGTCTTCAACAGCAACTAAGTGAGAATTGGCGTACCATAAATTCTCGACCTGAACGTTGAGCTCAGCCATCTTAGCGGTGACCTCCTTCCCGGTGGCCGGCTGACCGTTAAGGGTGAAGGAGGACTTTCTGTCTTTCCCAGACAAGTTTCGTCGGATGATAAGGTTGCCTCGCCCTGCAGGACCTTTCAGTTCGATTTCGATATAACCGGCATCAGTCCCGTTTTTGACAAAGGCGTTGAGCTCAGATGCTCGACCAAGAATCTATATAGCACGTCAGGGACAATCATGTTCAGATTGCGAATAGAATAAGCAGACTTTGGGTGAGAAATTGAGACCAAGAGCAATCGCACAGGCGATACTACTTTTGCCAGTTCCGTTGGGGCCGACAATCATGTTCAGATAGGGGCCTGGTCGAAATTCCACATAGTCGTAGGTAACGAAATTGTGCAGCTGAATGCGTACAATTGACCCAGGGATGAACCTAGCAATGAAATCATTAGCAAGGGCCATTATATGCGCGTCAAAAAAACTGACCCATCCACGTCCCGGGGCAACGTTTTCATCTTGGGAAGACTCTGAGCAGGCTGTTCGTCTCCATCCTCTTCTTCTTCAGTAGGGGCACGACTGGAACGCGAGTCGCCGTTGGTATTGACACGCTGGCGCTTGTTTCCCCTAGTTGAACCATCGTCGTCCTCCTCTTCATCTTGCTCTTCATCGTCATGATCTCGACCGTTTGTATATTCATCGTTCTGATGTTGGCCAGAACCTTCGCCTAAATCTTCTGAATCGGTCTCAGTTTTCTGTACGCGGCTTCGCGTCGTCTTTTCAGCTTTGACCTTGACGCCGGTACTGCCAGGGGCTTTGCCTCTGTGAGAAGTCGGCGGCATGACTCTTGCCGTCCTCTTTTATGCGATACTTGGCGCCTGGGACGTGATAGAGGAGAAATGGATGCAAAATCGCGTCTTTCGAGATGGATGGGACGCGGTCACGGTGGTTCTGTGGTATGGATTGCTCTAATTGGCGAGTCAAAGCGCGACGCGGGCAGTTGATTCCCACGGCCATGTGAACCACCTGAAAATCGGCATTTTCGGCGAGCCTCAGCATGCTCCTTTCGTTGTCCTCATGACCTCTTGTGTCCAGACCCTATTGTCTGTCTTTTAGTCAGAGCGGGAGAGAATAAAGTGAGCTCTTAAATTCGACAATTCAAACGACGAGCTCACCTCCTGAAACACAGATGCTTCTTGAAAGCGAATGATTTGTTGACCGATCGTTATGTTTATTGTTCTTCAAACCCATTTCAGCAAAGGAATGCAGTGGCCCATGCCGTCCAATTGTTCTGAACCCAATGCGTCATCTTTGCCGTGCTTCTCGGCGCCCACCGATTTGAGAAACATATAGTCGCTGCCTGGAGCGTCGTCGGGGATTCCCTAAACCACCACCAACCACCATGACATCCGCTGGAGGCTCGCCGTATACCAACGAACAAGGGAGGAATGGCCCTCCTCGATATTCAGCACTATCGGTAGCAGACCTTCCCGTCTATCCCACTCCAGAAGATCTCGATATCTCTTCGCTCTACGCAGGCACGGACACCAGGCAGATCTTCGAGTTTACACTCGAATCTGGCGGAACAACTTCCAAACGTCATACATGGGCCACTCTGCAGCTGTCCAGTGTGGTCCCCAGCGCCGTGAAGCGCCCTCGGTACACTGGTGGGGATAACGTCGAGGGCTCAATCATATTGGATTTGAAGCGGCCACAAACAATCCACTCCGTCGTCGTGTTGGTATGTCCTCGTTCTCTTTCGTAGCGTGTTTCATATTGATACTCAGAGTCAACATAGCTTCGGGGAAAGATGATGACAAACGCTCTGACTGAAGGCACTCAAGTGTTCTTGGAGAGCTCTCATACGATCCGGAGTGGCGGGGTAAGCCAGGGTTCCTCATCTCCTCGAAAGCTTCAAGGACGCCATGAATGGCCATTTTCTTTTCCCTTCCCAACGGAATTCGAGGCTGCAAATCGCGGTAATCCTAATTCAAAATACACCACACCTCAAACAGTTTTCGAAAGAGGGATTAACGGCAATGTCATGTACGAAGTCGTGGTCAAGATTGTCTCTGGGTTATTGCGCACAAAGGACAGGTACGCTTGTCCAATTTCCGTCTTGTTGCATTGGCTAATGCAATATGTACAGAATCACCGCCAATGTGCTGTATGTGCCAGTCATCAAGGCCCCACCGCTTCCACCTTTGCGTGCTAGTGCCTACCGCGCTGGGACTTATTTGGTTGGGCCAGACGACGACCCGTCTGGATGGCACGCGCTTTCCCCACTCAAGCTCAACATCAACGTCAAGGAACGGCCATCCCTAGCCGCCGACATCGTGTGCACCGTAAGCACCCTCACTAAGCAGGTGTTCCTTTTACTAATTTGTTCCGTTCAAGGTTTACGTTGCCAATCCAGTATGTGCCTCTCCCCTGTGCAAACCCTCATCGTAATAATGTTGGCCTACAGACCGTCTACACCCGAGGAACTGTTATTCCTTGCTACCTCATTTGTGAGGCGCCCGACCAATCCGAAAATGACGAAATCGGCGTCCTCTTGCACGCCTTCACGTCCCAACAGTGTGTGTCTTTGAAACTGACACAGCGTGTGCTCTACGTGCGAGACCCACTTCAAGCCGCTTCTTACAAGAGGGCTGATCTGGCCAAATCCGGTGTGGGTAAAGTCGAAGACCACACCAGCCACTACAACGAGATCGGAGTCGCTGTGTGGTGGACTCCGGGGAGTCTCGGTGACAGACACGCCGGCGGAGACTTGGAGCCTGGGACGCGCTCATGCCTCGAAGGCGAGATACATCTCGACTCTGGTATACTTCCTTCAACCGAAACGCCCTTCCTCGTAATCTCCGTAAGTCTATTATTATTCTCGACCTCACCGGCTTTCGAGAATTGATTGTCTAATCACCATTATCATCGCAGCATGCCGTATCAGCTTCCGTTGACGAGTCTCAAGACCTAAACATATCTGTTCTGCCGCGTGACGGTGGCGAGAAAGGACCCACAATTCACAAACGCCACTCTTCCTCAGCATCTCATGCGGCCCCACAAAATCCTTCTCCCCAAGAACTCGGTTTGTTCCAGGTCACAATTGTTACTTCCAACGGGGAAGGAAGTCCAGTTCCCGCTCCGTTTACCCCACGCCCACCGCGGAAAAAGAAAGATGTGACGACCGTACAGGACTTGCAGTATCATAGTAATGTTTTTGGTGTCTTCCGTTGAGCAGACTATGGCTTACTTTTCAAGTCTGACCATGCTTTTGGTAGATGTTTTGGCTGTCTATCTACGTGCTTCTGCAAGTTGCCAAATTCTGGATTCTTTCCATCTATTTCAAACAGCATGTTAATGTGTGGATGTGGTTTATTGTCAATGCTCAAAGGTTTTGTATAATTTGTAAGTCCTGCCCCGCATCCCATCCCTTAGGCCTCCTTTCAATTCATCATGATGCATGCTAAGTTGCTTGTACATGATGTTGGCATCAAAACTTTGAGATTGAGAATTGTGTCTCAATGACTGCTAGCTGGACTAGAACAATTAAATAACCTTTCTCTCATGGCCTACAAAACTCTTTTGCCTAAGATCAATCAAGGTTTCCTAAATCTGTGAGCAATGTTGGCCATTAACAACACCTGCTTTGGATCTATTAATTGGCCCCTATACACTATAGGTGTCCACATTGTGTCCTTTTCATTCCCTTTCCCTCCTCCCCATATCTTGCCTCACCAGCAGTCTTTTKCATCTATCTTCTATATCCCCTGCCTTGAATTCCCTTTATAAAGTGGTGCACTTGTTCAATGTTTTTGCTCATGCTCAGTGCTTCACACTGCATACTAGCAAATCAGGTTCTTGTATGATCCAACCCTTCCTCCTTTTTCTCTCTTTCTCTTCCTCTTTCTCTCCCTTTCCACCTTTCTTCCTTACCTCAACATGTTTGGATATCTCTCACCAAAATATCCTGTCTTTTGATGATCCTTGATTTACCATCGATTCTCTTGTGTGCCTCAGGAGTGCTCCAAATCAAGACCTCAAGAATTCTCATTCAATGCAAGGAACAAGATGTTGTCTCAAACATCTCCTCAAAAACTCCGCAAGCCTCCAGCACAAAGACAAGAGGCTGCATATATTCTTAAGCTGTGCCAACAAACTCAACATAAACACAAGACACTAACTTTCCACCATTCTGCCTACCAAAATCTAGGTTGGACAGTGTGTTGACTAATTACCAATGTTGCCAAGCATTTTGACTTGGATACATTGTTACTTAGAGCATTTTCTGCCAAGCTTCTGCAGTAATGATGAGTTTTAAGCTCTGTCACTTGATTCAGTCAGTATGTCTTCTTGCACGTGTTGTTGTTCCATCCTGTGCATAGAGTCAAATATTTCATGAAGTACTTAGTGGAATCCTATTAAGCCCACCTTAATTTAAATGCCTTGGTGAGCTGCCATGCAAAGCATCGGCCCATTGACTCTGTGAAGTTGTTTGACAAGCATGGTATTCTACAATATTCTGTACATCAAGATGGGGAGCAAAGGAGTCAGGTACAAACATGGAATAAGTGGAAACAAAACAAAAACAGATATAGAAGATGTGAACACAGTGGATTAGATGTAAAAGCCTTAAAATCCTGGCAACACCTGCAGAGCATGAAAATGAAGTTGACAAGTGGTATGAAAGTTGGCTAGTTGACTTGGGCAATATGACAAGGATATGGTTTGTTCAAGGATGGGATAAGTTTCTATGGCTTACCTTCCCCAATGGGAGGCTGAGCCATATAACACTTGGCCCAATGGTCACCTAACTTGGCACTTGAAAGGCAAACAAAGGATGATTGAGAGGATGAAAGGAGAAGAATGGCCGGAGGCTCAGGCATATTTGCACTGGGTGGGACAAACATGAGATGGTGTTTTCCATCAAGGGAAAGAAGCCATCCAGTGGGTGTCTTGTTAAGATATGAGTCAGGTACCTTCTCCATCAGGTAGACGACTTGGGGATCCCACACCCGCACAGATTGGTCTGATGAGCCTGAGGCAATGCAAGTTCCATCACTAGAGAATGCAACTGATTGAACCTGTCCAGTGTGACCCTCCAGCACACTCTGCACCTTGCCTGTTGAGATGTCCCAAACCGGCACAGATTGGTCTGATG
>JANBPK010001071.1:0-64452 GCA_027579435.1 Candolleomyces eurysporus
CCAAGCGGCCACTCAGAGCTGCTCCAGCTTCCGCCAAGAAAGAGGAGGATGAGGACGTCAAACCGCGCTGGCTTTCTATCCACGAATCTCTCAATGTGGCCAAGGATGAAGACACAATCGGCTCTTCTCATTCGAGCTCCTCAATCAAGAGCAGCACCATAGAGGCCCTGGAACCTGATGGCTCGCTCCGATTCTTCTGGCTCGATTATCTCGAGCACGATGGGAAGCTCTACCTTGTCGGCAAACTCAAGGACAAGAAAACGAACGCTTGGGTATCGTGCTGCGTCACCGTCGAAGGCCTGCAGCGCAACCTATTCGCCTTGCCGCGTGAACGAAGGGTCGAACTCGACGAAGACGAGGAGGAAGTCGAAACTGACGTGGTGGTCGAGGAAGAGGATGTCTATGGAGACTTCGATCTCATTCGGAAACAGATGAAGATCAAGACCTTTAAAGCGAAGTTCGTCGAGAGGAGCTATGCTTTTGGCGACAAGGACATTCCGCGGGAGAAGAGGAAGTGGTTGAAGATTGTGTATCCCTTCACAGGTAGGCACTCAGCGCGGCTCTTCATGGAAGCGACTCACAATTCTCGATAGAACCCGTCATCCCAATGTCAGCATGCAGCCCGAATATCTTCAAGATATTTGGTACCAATACAAACGCATTCGAGTTGTTCGTCTTGAAGAGAAAGATTATGGGACCTTGCTGGTTGGTAGTCAAGAACCCGCATGTCGAGTTCAAAGGAGTGAGTTGGTGTCGATTCGAAGCATCTGTCGCGAACCCAAAGGACATCAACCCGCTCCCTGAATCTGATGACCTATCGCGCGAGATACCCCCTCTCACCGTGATGAGTCTCAGCATCCGAACGATCATCAACCACCACGAGAACAAGCGGGAAGTAGTCTGTGCATCTGCCCGGACTTGGCATAACAGTATGGACCCTTCTTCTTGGTGTTTCAATACCTTGCCTTAACATCTACTCTAGTGCAACTCGAAGATGCCACTCCCCCCGAAAAGCTTCCTTGCACAGTGCAAACTTTCATACGACCACTAGACCGGTTCCCTCCAAACTTCGAGGCAGAAGCCAGGGCCAGTACCAAAGGGACTATTTCGCCCATGCAAAATGAGCGCATGCTGCTCAGCCTACTGCTTGGTGCGCTCAACAAGGTCGATCCGGATGTCATTGTCGGGCACGAATTTCTGGGCTCATCGCTCGACGTCTTGCTGCATCGTATGAGGGACCTCAAGGTTGATCATTGGTCACGCCTGGGACGATTCCGACGGTCGAAGTGGCCTAACATTGGGAAGCAAGGAAGCAACATCAAGTTCTTGAATGGCCGGATGCTTTGTGATTTGGCATCCGATGCTGGAAAGGTACGTTTGTTTTCTCGACACTTTGAGGGCCTCTAGCTTATACGCCGTTCAGAGTATGATCTCATCGACTACCTGGTCATTGACTGAGATGTGTGAAAGTCATCTCGGTTTGGAACGTAAGGATATCGACCCAGATGATACTGCCAATTACCTGGACGGAAGCTTGAGTCGCCCGGATAAGATGTTGGAGTTTGTCCGACATTGTGAGCTGGACGCTCACTATCATATGGCTATTGCATCCAAAGTTCAAATAATGCCGTTGACCAAGCAATTGACGAACCTTGCTGGTAATTCATGGTGCGTTACTGGTCCTTCTTTCCCCTGGGGACTAAAACACTTAGACTTACATAGGAACAAAACACTTAATGGTGGTCGAGCCGAACGAAACGAATACATTCTCTTGCACGAATTCCACCGACTCAAGTACATCCCTCCCGACAAAACCTTTGGCAAGAAGTTTGTTCCCAAAGCCGTCGAAGAGGAAGAAGGCGCCGGCGGAGGCGAGGGCGGCGGGAAGGCTGGGAAAGCCAAACGCGACAAGTACAAGGGTGGCTTGGTCTTTGAACCAAAACGTGGTCTATGGGACACGTATATCTTGGTTATGGACTTCAACTCTCTATATCCGTCCATTATCCAGGAGTACAATATCGACTTTACTACGGTTGACCAGACCGATGAGGAAGTGGTACGTCTGGCAGCTTGGCCTCTCAATGGGTGAATTTGCGATGGCGGACTAATTTTTCTTTTCTTTTCTGCAGACTGGAGAAGACAAGGTTCCAGAGCCACCGTCGCCGGACGTAGCTCAGGGTGTGCTTCCTCGTCTTATCGCAACTCTCGTCAATCGCCGTAGACAAGTTAAAGGGCTCATGAAAGACAAGTCCACGACTCCCGCGAAGATGCTGCAGGTGAATTACATTTCCTCGAAAGAGCGTCATACAGTCAAACTTACGCTTCGAGCTTTAGTACGATATCAAACAGCAAGCTCTCAAGCTCACTGCGAACAGTATGTACGGGTGTCTGGGTTTCGAGTATTCTCGATTCTATGCAAGACCGCTCGCCGCTCTCGTCACATACAAAGGACGTGAGATTCTCACTCACACCCGAGAGCTTGCGGAGAGCTTGAACCTTGATGTGCGCCTTCCATTTTCCCAACTCGCTATCACA
Source organism: Candolleomyces eurysporus (assembly GCA_027579435.1). Lineage (NCBI taxonomy): Eukaryota > Fungi > Basidiomycota > Agaricomycetes > Agaricales > Psathyrellaceae > Candolleomyces > Candolleomyces eurysporus. The sequence goes on from JANBPK010001071.1 coordinate 2,536, forward strand.
CAATTCTGACTCGTACATATAGGTCATCTACGGTGACACTGATTCGGTTTTCGTCAACTCTGGCGTCACGGACCTCGCAGAAGCTTTGAAGATCTCAGCTATGTTCAAGAAGGCTGTCAACGACCGCTACCGTCTGCTTGAAATCGACCTTGATGGTGTCTTCCAGCGCCTTTTGCTCTTGCAGAAGAAGAAGTATGCTGCGATGAAGGTCGAAGATGGGACAAGGGCTAGCATGGAAGTGAAGGGCTTGGATATGAAACGTCGTGAATATTGTGCTTTGTCCAAAAACGTCTCTCAGTCAGTTTTTCTGCACGCCTCACGTTTCGCATTGCTCACGCCGAATATCGTTTAGGTACGTCTTGGAGCGTATCCTCTCCGGAGACAATACGGAGGATGCGGTGGAAAGCATCCACGAGTACCTCACGACTGTTTCCCAGAACGTTCGAAGTGGACAGACGAAACTCGACGACTTCATTATCAACAAGGTTCGCAAAGCTTACTCCCCATTACCCTCCCGCCTTTCAACTGAATCTCTGTTCTTTAGCGCCTGGGCAAGAACCCAGAAGACTACCCCGATGCAAAGTCCCAGCCTCACGTCCAAGTCGCCTTAAGAATGAAGGCGAAAGGTCTAACAGCTCGCACTGGCACGGTCGTTCAATACATCTTCTGCCTGGCCCAAGGAGAGGAGAGTACGAAGACCGCTCAAGCTGATCGAGCTAGACACCCAGAAGAGATAAAACGGTCGGAAGGGCAGCTGAAGATTGGTAAACCTTGTTCTCTCTCTATGCGTCAAGAAAGTTCACTAACGCATTGGATCACAGATTACGAGTTCTACCTTGCGAACCAGATCCTCCCCCCAATTGAACGATTGTGCGATCCTATCGAAGGGACTGATCGTGCACGGATAGCAGAATGCCTAGGTGAGTCTTCATCGAGGAACAAGTGCAGTATGAGGCTCATAGCTTTGGCCTTGGAACAGGACTCGACCCGAATCGATACCGCACGATCACTGCGTCGGATGAGAAAGTATTTTATGCGCTTGACTCACAGATGTCAGACGCCATGCGATTCAAGGACGCTGCTCCCCTCCGTATCCGTTGTAAATGGTGTCAGACACAATCTGAATATCCTCTTATCCACGATAGATCGGTAAGGACTCCCCTAACTTTCGCAGTGCCTTGGCGCCCAGGCTAATGTTCCGCATTTCCTAGAAACCATTCCTCAAAGCATCCGGCTTCGTATGCTTATCTTGCGAAAAGCCTGTATCCTACATCGGCATTCAACTCCAGCTCGAAAGTCAGATTCGCGAATACATTGCAAAGTACTATGAAGGCTGGACAATTTGCGATGATCAGACGTGTAATAACCGAACACGGATGATGGGGGTGTATGGTAAACGATGTTTGCGTGCTCCTCAGGGATGCCGAGGCCAGGTCACATTCGAGGTTCGTCCTGCTCCCTTTTCTCAGGTTGTGGAAAACTCATAAGTGTTGTTGCAGTATTCTGATACACAGCTGTATAACCAACTTCGGTATTTCAAGTACCTCTTCGATGGCGAAAAAGCCATGAAAGGCGCTAAAGGCTCTTCTTCGGAAGGTAAGCTGTGCATCTCCGCTCCCTCGCTGCCGTTATACTGACAGCGTTTTTGTTTTCGCAGAGGAGGTCATTGCCGTCGTAGGCAAGAATGCAAGCCACCTAAAGACACTCAGTGAATGCGCAGAGAAGCATTTGGAACACTGCGGTCGGAGATGGGTTGATCTCCAAGCCATTTTCTCTGTACTCAAACTCACCTGATCTTTGCCGTCTTTCTGCTACTTCCTGCCCGTACCTAATGTAATGCTGTGAATGTCGGACAATGCTGTCGAAATCCACCTTTCTTTCTACTTGTCGCTACGCTTATTTATTCATGATATCTCAGTTGAGCCCTGTACAATATCTACATAGCTGGCAACCATTATCGTTTTTCACCTTATCTCTGCCGATTCTAAGTTGGTTTGCGAAAGGGGGTGAACGAAATTGGCAGCATTTCTGCCTCGAGATGTCAAGACAGTCAAGAACGACGGGAAATCGATGATCGAATTACATCGATATCGGCTCGGAGCGCTAAGCCTTTGCCACGCTGTATGTCGCGATCAGTCATCGATATCCCTTGCACATCTATTCTTTTGTTTCGAAGGTCCTGAGTCAACAATGAATGGCTTTCTGGACAATGGGCGCTGCTTCTACAGCAGCATGTATCGCTCTCATCGGGTTTCAGGACTTCTTAGCGAAGCGCCCATAACCGTTTAAATACAGGATGGGTCCCTCGAGATTCTTAGCCCCCGAATTTCCTCCAGGCGACTGGCCAACATTCTGCACCCCTTCGGCTTCGATACTAAGTACTAATGGCCAATATGTTGGAGAAACCTACTATGCTTTTTGATCCTGACGATCGATCAGTAGTGCGGTGTACCAAGGACCACGTTTGGGTCCAGTACAAAGACATTTCCCCGTCAAGGCCAAGCTCAAAGACGGCATTCCGGTTTCGTCTTCCGGGACATACGAGGTGGACGAAGCTATCCGGCTCTTTAAAGACCTTGCCGCACGTCGTACGGTTGATCAAGGAAATCGCATCCATCGACGAATGCCTGCCGAATTTTGTGTTCCATATACTCATCAGCTTTCTCGAATCCTTCATACCTGCTATAACTCTATGGTATTCAGGACAATTTTTGAGGATAGTAAGTGCTCCTCACTATCTTTCAAGTATTCAACTGACGATAGGCTAGGTAGAGGCGGCAGATGACATGGGCACAGTGGATAAAGCTTCCCTTGTGCGCATCGTCGTCGGCCATTTTGTGGCACCAATCCTACAAGGAATATTAAAGGACAGAAGCGCTGCTCTACAGAAGGAGATAGGAGATCGCGTTGGTCAGTACTACTATATGCAATCCTTCCGAACAATATCAAGACTCGATGTCCCAACCATCAACGAGACCTGGCAGTTACATGGTCACAGGCTACAGACACCCACTGGCGTCAATCAGACAACTTTTGGAGTTTTCAGGGTCCTGCTAACTCTGGTCACCAGCGCTCTCAACGTCGTATCCCAGTTCGCTGTCCTTTTCAGTGTCTTTCAGAATCACCGAGAGGCAAGGTTTCTGTTTTTCGTAGCCATTCTACGCCTCGTTCAACTCTTTCGAAGCAACAATCCGGACCCGTTTCAATATGGCATGCTTTCTGGAGGTAATTCCATCATTCGTTTCTGCAGCTTGATAAATCTGACATGGGGCGTCCTTTTAGTTTGTGCAAACAAAGTCCATAACAAGGATTACCTTAGTAAAACAGGTGTCGGTCGAATGAACTTTAACAAGCTCTTTCGAAAGGATATTGTTGCTGGGAACATGGGGGGATTGATCTGGCGGCGTGAGTAGTATCCGATTCTGCCTCGTCCCCAACTTCATACTTGGGATATTAACCTACGCTCTCGACAGTGTACCAACGCTACACTGTGACAGTCGGTGACACTGCGGGTCACAGAGGCGAAGTCAAAAATTCCAGCTGGTACACGAAGCTTTCTCGACATATACGAGATCCTATCAATGCTCTGGCTCAAGTTTACACTTGTTTCCGAGTTATCAATTCGCCAAGCTTGGTACCCCTCTCCCTAGCCAGTTTCCAGCTGGTAAACTCCACGGCTGTGTCATTAAGCGCTGCCCTTCGTCAGCTTGGAAACGGGATTGATCAGGCGGCGAGGGAACTTGAACAGCTTCGCCAGTTCTATGAATTTCTCGAAAAGCCCAACAAAATCAAGGATGGTTCCACTCCCTTCCCAGAAAACCAAGCCGACTTGCGTCAGGGGATTTCGGTCGAGTTCAAGAACGTATCGTTCTCCTATACCCAGGACGGGAAAAAATTTGCGCTGAGGAATGTGTCGTTCAAGATAGAGCAAGGTCAACTCTGTGTAAGTTGTCATTCAGTCTCCATCAACGCGCGTTTATTCATTATTTCTAGGTCATTGTTGGAGAGAATGGCTCTGGGAAGAGTACTATTCTAACTTTAATCACCCGCATTTACGACATTACTGAAGGGCAAATTCTCCTCAATGGGGTTGACCTTCGTACGCTGAAGCTCGACGACGTCAGGAAGACCATTGCGGTTCTCTTCCAAGAGTATACGATATATCCCTTGACAGTGGGTTGCTCCGACGTTTTGGTATCAATTGGCAAACTTACCTGACTCGGTAATCGATTTAGCTGGCGGAGAACATAGGTTATGGTGATCCAGAAAATGCAGAAGACATGGATATGATTCAGCGAGCAGCAGACTTGGGAGGCGCCGGAGAATTCATCGAGTCCCTACCGCACAAATTCTCGACCTACATCGTTCGCCCGGAGAGGGACACGGAGTTCGGAGCCGCTAGTCACGGCTCTGTATTTGAAGGGAAAAAAGTCGACTTCTCGAAATTGAAGCTGAACGAGGACGTTAGTGACTTTAGTGGCGGACAAAAACAACGGATCGCCCTGTAAGTACAGTCAAATTGGCATCTCATGCTCGTCTTCAAACCGTGCGAGAACTGACGTCTCGCACACACCAGCTCAAGGACATTCGCGAAGTCTGTTGTCTCGCCTAATCGTGATAATGTAGGACTACTGCTCTTCGACGAGCCATCAGCCAGCCTTGGCCCAAGAGCCGAACATCACCTCTTCTCGCGCCTTCGAGAACTGCGAGGAAGCAAAACTCTGATATTCTCTACCCATCGCTTTGGCAAACTTACCCGTCATGCCGATCTCATACTGTAGGTGACGATTCCCCATTTTCAGCCAGTTCAGTTTTCGGGGAAGTCTTACTCAACTTTGACTGACCCACGATCGTCATAGGTATATGTGCAAAGGCGAGCTTTTGGAAGCGGGAACCCACGTAGATTTGTTGAAGAGCGGAGGGGAATATGCCAATTTTTGGAACCTGCAAGCAGAAGACTTCTTGTAGTACAGTCCAGATGTCTCCTATCCCCACAGAACACAGAAGAGAGCAACTATTGTTAACGGACTCTTGAACGAAAAGTTCGATTTGTAGAGCTACAAAGCCACTTTTTTCGAGTTAATACATTAAGTAGTAGAGCTGGTATATAAGCGACGAAGTCAATGGACGGAAGACTAAAGGGGCATTGACACGGTGACACGGATTATACTACGAATCGCTTGACCAACTTCACCAGTTCTATGGATTTCTCGGTATGCAGAAAAGATCAAGGATAGTTCCACTCCCGTCCTTGAAAGTCATACGGAATTCAGAAACATATTTTTCCCTTACACGCGAGAAAATTAGCGCTATCCGGCATTCAGGCTAAAGCAAGGTCAATTTCGCGCGAGTCCAGCGTCGCGTCGGCCTGGTTCACGTCCTCCCGAAGGAGCGACTCGGGGGGTTTGAGGCAGAGAAGGCCGAGAAAGGCTGGGAGAGCATGCAGAAGAACACTGCTGCAAAAAGGCTACGAGCGTGTATATTGGCCTCTTGGAGTCAGTGAGATGTTAAATGCACGTGAGGTAAGGTTTAAGTGGGAGTGTCAGGAAACCGACGAAGAGACACGTATAAATGACCAAATCGAGTCTGGAGAGACTAGATACAGGCGGTAAGGTACATACAGAGANGGGGGGAGTCAGCCACAGGCGGCCTGTATGATGAGGGACGATGGCGATTTCGTACTACAAAGCACCACAATCGAAAGGGAGTCTGGATGACGATAAGGAGAGTCTGCACTAGTAAAGGTGCGACAAGTTATTGACTGAGCCAGAAAGGCACGTAGAACTACGAGAAGTAATGCCTGAGAAGACTTCCTGTTTCATAATTACAGTGACTCGTTTGGGGCTACAATATAATCGTCGATGCAAAGTCCCATGTTACGCTTGAAATGAACCAGACGACCGGACATAGGGCAAAAACCAAAGTTCAGGTTATCCTGCCATCCCTCTTTATCAACAGTCAGGTTTGCTGACTGAAGCTCAAGATTATGCTGAGATGTTTCTGTATCTCGCGGAGCGGCCATGACTGTTGCGACCAGTTTATAGTGGTTCGACCCGGAGCAGAACACCAGGTGATCCTCGCATTTAAATAGCAGCGATAATCCGGCGTAATAAACTCCAGTACTGAGATTACCTCCGTAGTACGCCATGCTGCGGCCATGTTCGATGGGTAGCAAGGGCTCATTCTGGGCCGGGGATTCTCTGAACGAGAACAGGGAAATGGCTGCGTTTTGCTTGTTGATGTTAGAGAAGCAATTCGACAACAGGCATAGATATTCTTGCGGTAACGCTGGGTCTCGTTGCCAGATGGATGTAGCACAAAGAGAGAGTTCAACACCATCTACCACCTGTTGGACATAACTTGGCTCGAAACGAGCGGCATGCATTTCCTCCACATCTTCCGGCAAGGGCTTAAAAGCTGATGGGCTAGGGAATTTCCACGCAAACAAGCGTCCCTGGTCAGACCCAACGGTGGCAATCAATGTATCAGAGACATAAAGCTGCTCATAATCAGAATTGAATCTGGCGGTAGTGAATCAAACTTACGCTGTCAATGCGGTTCATCAAAGTTGACCTAAACTTCCACTTGAAGCCAGTGTTTTCAGCCCAGTTCCACACCAATAAACAGTCAAAGTGATTAATGAAGGCGGTATTATGAGTGAGATTGATAATCCCCCCCAAATTCATTCCAATATTAAGTCGTCCTTCAACACAAAAGACGGGGTTCGGGGATTGAGGATTGACGCGAAGGATCTCAACAGTGCCTTCATATTCGCTGCGGCTTTGTAGAACGTTTGAGACCAATACAATTGACAGAGACTGCATTCTGACCTTGTATGCCGTACTGCGACTATGAGCTCCTTCTGATCCAAACTTGGAATAGCAGGGTAAAGGTGGAAGTACCTTCCTCGCAGCGTAGCCAGGGGATGTGGCTTCATAGGAGAATGCGGACTGAACCCGAGGTCCCATAGGCAAACTTTGTAGTTCCCAGCAGTGACGAGAAATCGACCACCGGGAACAAGGAACAATGAGCTGACATCGATTCTCTGATCCGAGTTTGGATCTTTCAGGGGACGACTTCGATGCGGTGGAACAGTGCCTCTAGCACTATTCTCTTTGATAGATTTCACGAAAAGATGTGGTGACATTGCAGCATGCTCCAACTCCTGGAGGGACATTTCGTCCATCGGGTACGTCGCCTTGAAGATTCCGTGGCGCTCGCAAACCCCGTTTAAGGCCGCCACCCAGACGGTCTTGAACTTGGTCACCGAGTAGCATTGGCGACATGTCTACGTGCTATGGTCAGCTCACCACAGTATAGAGGCAGACCATCATCCCACACCTTGCGCATTGAAAGGATGTCGATTGGCGCCAGGAATCGAAGGATCTGGGCCACAACCTCAGGAGATAGATGAGAAAGGTTGGCCATCTGTTTTCACTAAAATTATTAGCTCGAAGGTTGGCAGATTGCCAAATGAGATGGTAGAGAGCAACGCGACCCGTCACAGACGCGTGACATAGATACCACAAGTCTGTCACGCAGAGAGGTGCATATACCATCTGAAGGTAATTTATTTTGCTATGGAGAACCTGGCCGTTATATATTCTATCTAGATCTCGGTAAATGCCGATCAGTTCGAGCCACCTGTTGAACAGGCATTTGGTATTGGTACACCACTAGGTGATGATCATGGGTTCCGAGGCAAGAGAAAATCCTCAACACGTAGTTCGAAGTTGGGCCCAAAGAGATGAACCAAACGGCCTGACATGGGACAAAACCCCATCTGAAAATTTTCCACTGCTGCCCTATCTTCATTCTCGGCCGTAAGACTGATCGACATAGTATGGAGTTCCGTCTGGTGTTCTGAATCGGTATTGACCAGAGTCGGCAGAGGGATTGCAACTGCAACGACTTGGGTTTSAGGGGAAACCGAACAGAACACGAGATGATTGTCGCAGTTGAACAGTGGCGAGATCCCGGCATCGTCTTGGGAGCCAAATCGATCGTCATAGTGCGAGTTGGCGATATTAAGATGCAATTGAAAGCGTCCATTGGCCTCTGCAGTGCGCTGGATAGCATACAGACAGATTGCCGGGTGATCAACTATGGCGCAGAGATGATTATCGGGAGGGACCCCGGTGCGTTGCTGCCAAATCGAAGTAGCACACGTTGTGCTAGTATAGATTGTTGGGAGGATGGGCTGTGGGAAGGATTTCGGCGGGTTCACGACGAGCGGGATTTGGTTCAAGTCGTAAACTGGGAGCTTGGCAATGGGCTCCAAGGCCGGAATATCCCAAATCAAGAGTCGCACATCTTCCGGGTCCCATACGACAATCGATCGTTCGAAAGCGTGTATCTGTCCAACTGTTGGGTCACTATGATTTGTAACTTTGCAAAGCACAGTATCTTACCGATTTATATCTGAGATAGGGGACATTCGCGGACCACTGGCACCCAGTCCCTTGAACCCAATTCCAAATGGCGAAATTCTCTTCGTCGCCCACGCCCACATCACAAATGAAAAGACATTCCTGAGCTAGGTGGACAGCGGCATCCCATTCAGTAATCTTGAGCTCGCCTTCTAGATAAAATCTAGGGTTTGAGGAACAAGGGTCTATGCGATATACCCTCACTCTGACTTCTCCAAAACTGTAGTGAGGTGTCCGTTAATATGAGTACGGCGGCGTNGGGGGCAACCATCTTACCCTGTGGTGTGCTTTACTACAACCACCACCACCAAATCCTTGCCATCCGAGCTCGGAGCAACAGCCTTTATCCATAAATCCTTCTCCTCGAAACGACTCCCTGCAATCCGCTGCTGCCCCTCCTCCAACCTTGCAATGGGGAGAAGCTTCATAAGAGCATGCACGCTATACCCTATATCCCAAAGACAGAGCCTATCATCGTCCTCGTCGCCCCCGGAGGTAAGGAGGTAACGACCACCAGGGACAAGATACACCGAACGCACGCCAAACGGTAGTGCTCGAGCTCGACCCGTCTCAGTCGACGCTGGGATGTGTCGGATCCGGCCATATTGAAGTGTACGCGTTTGAGAGGCCACAGGATACCTTACACCATCATACTTTTTGACAAGATTGACAAAAAGATGAGGCGACAACGACGCGTATTCTAGTTCCGATACGGTCATGGTGTCTTTGGGGTACGTTGGCTTGAAGATTCCGTAGCGGTCACAAGTTTGGTCCAGGGCCGTCAACCAAACGGCTCTGGCCTTGCTAGTGCTGTAAATGGTACGGCACGTCTAGTCGCCATTAATCCCAGTCAGCGAACAAGCCCAATCCGATAGTCAACCTTCGTCCAGTACCTTCCGCATTGAAAGAATGTCGATTGGGGCCAGGAAATTGAGGATATGTATGACGACGTCCGGCGGCAACTCGAATGCTAGTGGAAGATGAGTTCTTCCCGCCGTAGTTGGAGCGGGGCCCGGGGGTTCGGAGGAGTGTTGTAGCATTGGAATTAGCAAAAGGACGTTACTAGCCAAGTGAGTTAGAAACGAGGTTTCGAGTCCGACTTGTGTATTAGTGTACAAATACATGTACATAGTGTAGTCAGTCGGCTCGATATCTCGAAACTCACTCGGCGCTATCCTTTGGTTGCACCCCTTGCCTTCGGACTAAAAGTCAGCGAAGACGCGGACAGACTCGAATACTGGGATGCCAGGATGGGTGTAAACCATGAATATCTGCACAAGCAAACCACCGACCTCAATTACTACTTCAGCTCATGGAGATCTGACTTCAATTCAACCTTCGAAACTCAAGAAAGTTGGACAGGGAGAAACATGCCTGAATATCCCTCCGCGCGTTGACGGTTGAACAGATCAACAACACCAACTCATATACAGTAATCCTGTTCTACCATATGTAAATCCCAGCGGGCACAACGTGCAGAAGAACACTGCTACAAAAAAGCTACGAGCGTGGATATTGGTCTCTTGAAGTCAGGGTCTAATTGTAACGCTTTCCTGCCAAAAGTAGTCAGGGGATCGACCGTGGCTAGCCACTCACTGAGTCACTCACTGGACCTTGTTCAAGCTAGCACGACCGGCCTTCAACTCAAACTCAAAGAACCAAGTCTGTATCGGGACGGTCAAGAAGGTACCACGTCTCCCGGTAACCAAACGACCGACGACGACCGTCCCTGTTCACTCACTCTCACTCCATTCAAGAAGACATACACACTACAACGTTAGCACGTCGACGCAGACAGCTCAAGCTCAAGAACGAAATCGACGATGCCAACATATATAACCCTGCTCTATCACACATAGCCCAAAAAGCAACAAAGAAAGCAAGGAAAAAAAAAGAGTCTAAAGAATCCCCCAAGTCCATCCAATACATACGATAACACGCTCAATTGCAAGAACCAAACCCAAGGTCACAGCGTTACACAAAAGNAAACGTCCATGTTGTCTGTCTAGTCGCAATACACTACCTACAAAAGAAAAAGCGTCCGTACNAAAAAAAAAGGACTCAAAAGAGTAAAAGAAAGCGGGTCGTAATATCAAGTCATATAGTAGTATACTGGGGGGGTAATACGAAACAAATCGACATGCATGCAGGTGTCTGGATGGATGCGTACTAAAGAGTACTAGGTATACACGGCGGGAGTCCCAAATGCAACATATGTATGTAAGAACAAACGAACAATGTATGGAGTGTATGTATTGTATTGTATGTATGTACGTATGAGTGTAGGATGTCATGTGAAAACAGTGTGTGGCAATGGGGACGGGACGTGCGTGCATGGTAGAGGGTATACAACTATATAACTATAAACAAACAATCATAGCGAAGAAAGGGGGAAGGGGGGGAACGATGTATCGCGACAGACGGAGCGAGCGAGCGAGAGAAAAAAAGGGGGATGGATGGGAAGGGGAAGGGGACATAAGGGGGAGGCATAGGTAAGAAAAGGGGGACAAGAAACAGAATAGGGAGAAAAATAACCGCCTCGTGCTCATCGACAGCTAGTAAAAAGCGCATCACATCTAAGTAATTCAATCTCCTCCGACACGTCACCATCGAGGTCCAAGAGTTCCAAACGTCGAGGTCTGGAAGGACTTGAACCTCTCGAGAGTAAAAATATATCTTGTCGCAAGAGATGGAAAGGAAAACAACAGCCAAAGGGAGTTGGACGCCGGTTTTGAATGTCTTCGGCAAGAGAGTCTATGGGCGAAGAAAAACATAATGATACAACAGCGGCTTCCAAGTCTTGAAGTCATGCAATGAGTCGATGCGAGCACAGCAGGGGCGATAACCTGATTATGTGTGGGCGAATGTAAGAGAAGAAACCGGAAAGCGAGTCTTGAAGAAGTCATTTTGTTGGGGATTTTATGTTTTCACGGATAGAGCGAGCGGCAGGGCGAATCGAGGGCATCGAGAAGGACGAGCGGGCGAAAGGTTGGACGACGACGGTAATTTACCACCAGCCGTTACCAGTCTCAGTGGAACGCGAGTTGTATCCACCGCCACCATAGGAAGGACCACCGCCATAAGACTTGGGTCCACCATACCCTCCACCGCTGTATCCTCCTCCTCCTCCTCCGCCACCACTGTGTCCACCTCCGCCGTATCCTCCMACCATATCCGCCTCCACCGCCACCGCCACCAGAAGAGTAGTTGGACCTGTAGTCACGACCACCAGATCCACGTCCTCCACCACGKCCTCCACCACGGCCTCGACCWCCACGGAACCCACCGCCACCAAAGGTGGATTCATGGGCAACGGTCTCGAGCCAGGAAGGAATCTCTTGGTTGGCTTCCCTCAAGAGCTCAACGAGGTCGCGAACGATGTTCTTGTTGCCACGATTGAAGAAGGCAGTGCTGACACCAACGTTACCAGCACGTCCCGTTCGTCCAATACGGTGAACATAATCATCGATATCGCTGGGGAGATCATAGTTGACGACATGGGTGACGTTGGGGATATCCAAGCCACGCGCGGCAACAGCGGTGGCAACCATGATGGGGGTCTTGCCAGTCCTAAAGGTGTGCAAGGCGAGCTCACGCTCCTTCTGGGAACGATCACCGTGGATAGAAGTGGCAGGCATGTTATTGCCAATGAGGAAGTCGCTCAACATGTCGGCCATGCGCTTGGTCTCGACAAAGACCAGGGTCAAGCCCAACTCGTCTTTGCCTTGGCTCGCGAGGATGTCGAGGAGGACGCTGCGCTTGTCATTGTCCTCAACGTACTCGATCTTCTGGGTGATGTTCTCGCTGGTGCTACCAACACGACCGACACTCAAGAAGATGTAATCTTTCAAGAAGTCGCGGGCGAGCATTTGGATATCGCGAGGGAAGGTGGCGCTGAACATGAGAGTTTGCCTCTCAGCAGTGCCCGGCATGTCTTCACCCTGAANCGATGCGACGGATCTGGGGTTCGAAACCCATGTCCAACATGCGGTCGGCCTCATCGAGCACGAGGTACTTGATGTTGGCAAGACTGACCCTGCCGCGCTCAATGAGATCGACGAGACGACCAGGGGTGGCGGTGAGGAGATCGCATCCCTTTTCGATCAGACGGAGCTGCTGGTTGATGTCAGCGCCACCGTAGACGACGGCGGGGCGAACCCAGGAGCGATAGGCAAACTTGCGGGCCTCGTCATGGATTTGGGAGGCGAGCTCACGGGTGGGAGCGAGAATGAGGGCAGTGGGGTATGCCTTACGGGAACGGCCATAGCCAGGGTTGGCGGCGGATTCAGGAAGGGGTCCAGGGCCATTGGTGAACGAGGCAGAGAGAATGGGGAAGAGGAAACCGCCTGTCTTTCCGGAACCGGTCTAAAAGGAAAATGAGGCAATGAGTCAAACATATTAATCAGACATAGCCGATAAGGGCTTACCTGGGCGCAAGCCATCAAATCCCGTCCGCCAGAGACGATGGGGATGGAGTACTTTTGAACAGGGGTGGGGGTGGTGTAAGAGGCGTAGCCGATGTTTTCGAGCAAGACAGGGTCAAGGGGAGGGCTGGTGAAGCTGAGGACTGGCTCGGGGACACCAGCGCCCGTGGCCTCGACGGGGATATCGTCGTACTTTTCAAAGTTGATGCCGGTGTGCTGCTTGGGCTCGTTGGCCTCGCCGTAGAGCTCGCGCTCGAGACGGGTGTTTCGGGCGCCAACAACGTGCTTGCCCTCGCGCCAGGTGCCAAAGCCGAAGGAGGCCTGGGGGCCATCGTTGCGACCGCCCTGGGCGGGACCAGCCCACCTGTCACGCTCACGATTGCCAAAGGCAGAGTTGGAGCGRGGGGGTCTGTCTCCGACATTGGAGAAACCGCCGTAGTTGGTGCGGGGGGGCGGGGTGCTGTTGCGAGAGTCAGACCAGCCGCCCCTGCCGTTCTGGAGCTGGGAGACGGGGACCTTGGGGGAAGCGCCTGGGTCGCCGTACCCGTTGGAGACGGAGGGGGAGGGAGAGGGAGAGGACGCAGCCCGCTGCTGGTTCCTCAGGTGGGGGGGCACANTAGGCGGAGCGACCGAGACTGAGGGCAGCTGGGGGTGTGCTATCAGCAGGAGAGAGACGCCCGAGGACGGTGGACATACCGAAGGAGCCCTCAATACCGGAATTGCCGTTTACAATACCATTGGACATATTAGAGTGGATTTGGAGGCTGGAGACGGATATGCAGCTTCTTTGTTGTCAGGATGCAGCGGGTGCTGGCAAGACGTCGTTTTGCAAGGCTTTCGTTCGTAAGACTTTTTGTTCAGAAAACGAAAGTAATGAGCGAAAGACTGGAAAAAGAAGAAGATAAAAAGTGTCGTCTAGAAGATGGATAGAAAGGCGAGTGGGTGCTGATGCTAGGAGCAGATCAAACGAGCGAGTCTGTCTGCGCGAGGACGAAAAATTCCCCCTTKCGCTGACAAAGCCGCTGGCTCCCGTTTTCCCCACGGTCACATCGCCCCTGTCTTTGCACCGAACGTGGCAGAGTGGGGTGGGCTTCACGTTTGACCATGGCCGACCACTCGCACTCGCATGCCCCGGGGGAGGACTGCTCTCACAACCACGGGCCCCAGTCGCCCGGCATCCCCCAGCCAGACCCCGCCGCCCAAGCCCTCATCGACGCCGATTTCGTCCCAACGCCCCTCGCGCTCCATCCAGATCCACACACGGCTGTGTGCTCGCCCCACAAACTCGAAAAGTGCGACAAGTGCAATGTAGATTTCGTCAACACGAACCGCCTCGCCAAGCTCCTCGTCGCGAACCCGTCCCTGCTATGTCCCCCGCCGAACAACGTGGTCTCGCAGCAGCTCTCCCAGATGGTCCAGCGGACMAAGGACGAGGGAAACGTAYGGTGCCTYTTCCAGCTTTCCTTGGATCTCTAAYAACCTTTTTTGCGATAGGCCCTCTTTAAATCTGGCCAGGCTGGRCCTGCTCTGGGACGGTACACCGCTGCTGCCCAGTTGGCCGTCCAGCGACCGCCTTGGGAGGCCAACCAGTTCATGCGCGAAGAGCTCTCGACCGTCATCTCCAACAGATCAGCAGCCTACTTTGATTTGGGCGACTACATCTCTGCTCTTGCCGATGCAGAGGCGGTTATTTCGCTCAGGCGTAACTGGCCAAAGGGTCACTTCCGCAAGGCCAAAGCGCTCCTTGGGATGCACAAGACCAAGGAAGCGGCCGAGTCTGTGCGGTTGGGTCTGAGCTTTGAGCCTCAGAATTCTGTAAGCGTGGTGTATCTGATCTTTACCCGAGTGATGACTGACAAATTTATAGGAACTCTTGACTTTCCTTAATGACATCGAGAAGATGCAACAAAAGCTTGAGGAAAAGAGGAGTCAGAAATCAACGCCTGCAGTCAGCGCATGACGATCTCCTACTACTACTAGATTCTCTGGCGGTTGTAAACTATTCGTTCCCATTCCCTATTTATTATGGATACCGGACATTGACAGGCAGCCGCTCAGCTAATTGGAATTGGACACCGTGTCGCCTACGTGTCATAAGGGCCCTCCATATATTGTTGGGTCCTCATGGGGGGATGCTGGTCCGGGTTTCCGTCCACCAGCTTCAGTCGGGCGGGCCACGCGTGTGTACGTCCCTGAGACCACCACCGTGCATTGATATGCTATATGTTGTGGGACGACTTTGCAATCCCCGTTCCGTTATTTCTCGCTCCGATCCGAGAGGGAGTCTCCCTTTTGTCGGGCTCCTTCGACTCCATCAAGTCTTCTACATTGTGGAATTATGCAGCATCGCGTCCGACTCGGAAGCAGCGATACTGGTCGTTTAACGTTTCCGTCCAGGAGATTGAGGTTTGGCAGCGTACGTACGTATGTGTACGTCCCTGAGACTAGCTCAACCTCGCTATGCAGTGATGCATTGATATGCGATATGTCGTGGGACGACTTGCTGAATCCCCGTTCCGCTATTTCTCGCTCCGATCAGGTCGTCGTCGTTGTCTCCTTTTTTGTCGGGCTCCTTCCCCTCTTGACCCCGTGGTCTGGTTTAGCGTCCTTGGTAAAGTCTCTTGTGTTTTCGCTTTCGTTTTTACTCTGCGTGTTCTTCCGAGCTGGCGACTTTTCGTCGGTGGCCAAGTCTGGGTCAAAGCGAGCCAGCGACTGACCTCTTGACGTCGAGAAGATACAGTGAACACAGGAGGGGCAGGAGGGTCAGGAATCACGCATGATTCACTAATACCACTAGAGTTCCTCTTGCGGTCGTAAACCAAGTATGTATGTATTCGTTCTCGTTCCCTATTTATTATGTACGGATACCAGAGATTGACAGGCGGTTATACATTGTGAAAATAGGCAGGTCGCGTACATATTGCGTGCGTGCGTGTCCGACTCGGGGACAGCGATGCTGGTCGTCCAGGAGCTTCGGTCTGCCGGGCCACGACGTACGTACGTATCCCTGGGACCAGCTTGAGCTTACTTATGTACCAGGCGTTGATTGATACGCGATCCATACGTATAAGTATGGTTGCTCTTACAGGGATGGCAGCGGCCCCCCAACGGCTTCCCAATCCCTGTTCCGCTATTTCTGGCTCCGGGGTGATTATCTCCTTTTCGTCGGGCTCCTTCTGAATCCCTCTTTACCCCGTAGTTGCTGTACACCACCCGAGTAGGGGCTATTGAGGTTTTGGCTTAGCGTCCTTGCTAAGAATTCAGCTTCGTCTACTATTGTTTTCCTTTTCGTTTGTATCCGTACTCTTCGCTGGCAACCTGACCTGTTTCGTTTTTGGTGCCTTGATTTATTCGTCGGTGGCCGAGTTTGGTGTTTGGTGGTGGCTCCCCCACGTCAGCTCGCTTTCGCTTTCGGAGATGATCAGATGGATCGTTGGGGATATTTCCTATGTTTGGGAAGGGGGTCAAAGCAAGCTGGCGACCGGCGCTTGACTCTTCTTGATTACTTGCTATATATCGAGGAGATTCAGCAAAAGCTCGGGGGAGAATTCGGGGAGTCAGAGATCATCATCATTGCCTCCGGTCAGCGCATGCTGATTCATTAGTATGTACTAGTTCCTGTTACGGTGTAATCTACTCGTTCCCATTTACTGCGGATATCAGAGATCACTAGGTAGCGATTCTGGTGTTTTGGGAGTTGTAATTGGAGTTGGGATTGGACACCGCAGGATCGCTTATGTGCCATGAGCGATTCGTTCTGGTACGTGTTTCTGCTCCATTGCGTCGGGTTGTGAGGCCACAAGGTCGTCTGTCCATCCCTGAGACCCTTTACGCGTTGGCCTGTGTTCGCTTAGACAAGGGGGCGGCTTCCTCGATCCCCCGTTCCGTTTTCTGGCTCCGATCCGAGCTCATCGTCTCCTTCCTCGTCGGGTTTCTTTTACTGGCAGTCCAGATTCCTTTACACGCAGTCCTACACTACCATGCGCCAATTTTAAGATTGGCCCAAGCATCGAGTGTAAGATAAGATACTCTGAAGCGGGGAGGGTGTGGTACGCTCCTCCCCCGGCCGGCTTGGCCTGCAGCCAGTTTAGCGTCCGTCCGATGATGGGCCCCCTTTTCATTTTCCATTTCATTTTTGTGTTCACCATCATCATCATCACCTGGGCCTTTTCCTTTTACTCGGAAGGAGTAGTAACGACACCACGACCACCACCCACCCCCTGCTAGCTAGTCGGTGACACAAGCCTGTGGCTTGCTTCTTACCCTCTCCAAAAGACATCGTTTTATTTCTCTCTCTCTCTCTCTTTCGCTCTCGCTTTTCGTCTTCGCTGTTCGTTCGACTGTTGCGTCATACTACTACTACTACTGGACGTTGGAGAGGCCAAGCTTTTATTCGTGAAGGAAGACGGACGGACAGACCATCCCTCGTTGCAGCATAGCATCGCAGTTTTTGGCCCACACCTCTTCGGACAGCGGACGTCCGGGATTTCCTTCCATCGTACACACGTGTGCAAGCCCCCCTGCTGCTTCAGCATACAACGAACCTCGTTTGGATTTTTGGGAGTCGAGACGGAAAGGACGGACGGGGGAAACAGTAGTAGGACTGGTGCCGCATCGACCCGGACCTTACTACGTGCGCAAGTGGATAATCATCGAGAGGGTTATTTAGCTATTAGCGTTCTTTGGTAAGTCGTCTGCATATGTTTTGGGTGTTCGTNCGTCTTCTTCTTTGCTTTTTTATTTTTTCCACTTTCTACTTTCTACGTGTTCTGAGCTGGCCCGTTGGGAGGGGGTGCCTCCATTTGGTGTGTCTGGCCGGGTTCGGTATGGTACATACGCATACCCTCCACGTCAGCTGTGCTGTAGCCGGTCGGCGGTCGGTGCCTCTCGATGATCGTTGGGGATGGGTTATTTAATCGGGCTGGTGGGAGGGAGGGGTGTCAAAGCGAGCTAGCGGGTGTTGGACTCTCGCTGTGCTCGCGCAGTGCTGCTGGATTTGTTTTCGTGCCCGAGGGCGTTTGGAGAGGGTGCCTCAGCTCGCAGTGATGCCTCGGCCGGATTCAGCATCTCTGATCTCCTTCTGGGGGTGGGGTAACCTGCCATCGGTTTTTCATGCACCATTCACGATAGATTGCTACCAGTCTTATTGTCGAGATGCTTGGGCTGGACTCTGCCCGTAGCCTTTTTTTTCTGGGCCTTGGAGTGTCATTACGACGACTCCGTCCATTGATTTCCTTCTCGCGATCGATATTACCTTGTTGCTTACAAACCCTCTCTTCTTCCCTGTCCGGTGGCATTGACTTCCGTTTTCATCTATTCGNTTTTTTTTCCGACGTGCAGATCTCCATAGAGCTCTTCTGTTTGTGCCGCCGTCATAGAGGATATTGGAACAAGGCAGGAGGATTGTTCGAACAGAAATAGAGCATAGAGACCGAGCAAGTCTTTTTCGCTTCTGCCACCCTTCTTTCTTCTTCCTCTACTCTCCGCCACGAATCGCTTTTATTTCTTCGTTCCTGATCTACGTCCAATCGTTGCTCGAAGCTGACCATTATTGGTTATTCCATCCAGGGTGTTACCCGAAAACAAAAACGAAAACCAGTGAAGCATGTATCATCGCTCGACCGACTCGTCGCCTAATGGTCGGAATCTGAGTCTTCCATCTGAAGAGCATTTTCATCTTCACCCTCATGGCGTGCGCAAGGTGAAGCCGCTTCCGAAACGGCGGAGGGTGATGGAGACGGACTCGCAACTCGGCNGGGGCGCATGACGGGCCCGCCAGCAACGGAAACMAYACCGCACCTAGTACTGCAACTTTGAATGCCACAACCGCAACGGCNACCANCACCACCTCCACCACAACAGCAGGGGCAGCGACAGCAGGAGAGCACAACCGGACCTGGAGCATCTCCGCCAACTTTCCCAATGTCGNAAAAAGTGATCAACTCGAGTATAACGAGGGAGCAGTTTATGGCGCATGCNGGGGGAACTGGCGAAGCGGTTGACGCATCAGCTGCAGGGGAGGCTGCCTCCGGAGCGGATGGAGTTCGTGCAGGCTCTGTTGCAGCCTCCCACTCCCAGCTCGACGGGCTCGAGCCTCCCGACGCCGCTTACGGCTCAGCAGCAGCAAGCGATSATCAAAAGCGCTACCGGTGACAGAGACGACCAAGGGCTRGTCGGGGTTGGAGGAGKMGGAGGGGTGATTATTGGGGGTGCGGTTGGGGGGAGYGTTGAGGCGGATTTGTTGGGGAGTGTTGCTGCGCTTGTAGAGCAGCATCATCAGCACCAGCAGAGCCAGCAGCAGTCGCTGCCGGTTTATGGACCACCCNNCCGCCTCCGCCTCCGCCCCTTCCGGATACAAAGTTTGATTTGGATGCGGTGTTTGCGGCGGGCTTCGAGGCGGGCTTGGCGGGTGCTGTGAATGGATTTGACCCGTTTGATGATTGTGGTGAGTTGAGTTTGTTGGTTTCTTTCTTTCTTTCTTTCGATTTGTTTCTCATTCCTGTGTCGTCTCTATCTCTACGTTTTTCNTCTTTTGTCTTTTGTCCGACCACCCCCATTTTGTTCTCTTCGCTGACCGTACACACGATGTTACTACAGAAACATGGGAAGAAGTCGCAGAGATATATTACAGCCATCATCGGCCGACACCTCTCCCAACCTCTTCTTCCTCCACAACGACAACGACAACAACATTGTCAATGTCTACCGCGAATTCGATGAACCCAATCCATCCTGCGGGAGTTCCTCCATCTAGTATAACAGAGGTGACGTCGGACCTAGGCAGACGGGGTGCAAGAGACGGAGACGAAGACGACGAAGACGACGGTGACGACCGGGATTACCACGACCACCTCCGACAACCTGGCAATACCNAAAAAACGCAAAGTCCCCGCCAATACAGGCAGCTCGCCTCAGCGAATTAGCAGAGGCGACGAGGGGGACGAACTTGATCCCGGCGGGCTGGGAGGAGGAGGGCAGCAGGCCGCCGACGGCGGGGTTGCAGATGGCGGTGCCAGTAATAGCGCTGGTGGTGGTGGCGGTGAAGGGACGCTCGGAGCCGGGACCGAGGGCAGTGGCGCCTTCGGCGGTCGGGGAACTCCCTATCCCGGAGGAGGAGGGTACGGCGGAACCCAGTTCCCAATCGGCCGGCTGCCCTTATCAGCGCTGTCAACCTTTACGACGACCTGCCCGTCCGCAGCTCGTGTTGGCCAGCTGAAGAGTGTCGTCCGGGTGCGGGGGAAGCTTGCAGGGGCGATGGTAGCTGGGATTCAGCATAAAGAGATGTTGAAGGCGCGGAAGAGGCAGTTGGCGGCTGTTATGGGTGTTTTGTCGCAGGGAGATACGTTGGCTTTGGATCAGGCGCTTTCGATGGTTGGGAATACGGGGCCGTTTGGAGGCCCGTTGTCGTCACCCTCCGGCTCGGCTACAGCTCCTGGTTCCGGAGTAGGGACAGGGAGGTCTGCGGATGAGAAAGAGAATCAAGGAGAGGAGCAGAAGGCTGCAACGGTCAGGCTGTCGAGGCGGACTAGCGCGAGGATGGCGAGGGCTGTGGTTCGGACGATGAAGAGCGGGGGTCCTCGGCAGGCTGGGGTTATGCCAAGTCGCAAGTTTTCCTTTGCTTGCGATAGTGCGAGTAAGTGTCTTCGTTTTCCTTTCTTATCTTTGCCATCTTTTGGATGCTTCTATCACTTTTAACATCTTGAGTTACGACATCTGACACTCCATTCTTTTTTTTTTATCTTCGCCCTTCCAACTCCATTTTCTTTCGACGTTGTATCGCCGATTTTAAAGCCAAGGAGAGGCTTATTGCGACGAAGGAGGAAGTCACTACCTTACGGAAACGCTTTGAAGCCGAGCTGGAACGACAGGCAGCCAATGCGGCAAAGCTAGCTGCTGCCAGCAAATCTCAAGTYGGCGTTCCCAACACCGCAGCCAGCACACCAGCGAAAACCGGAACGAAACCGAAGAAGACCAAGACCGGGGCGTCGCCGAGCAAAACCAAGTCGGCTCAGGGTGCCGCGAGCGCTCAAGGAAAGGGAACCGCGAATARCGGATCCCAGCCAGCCTCGCAGCAGCAACCTCTCGCTCCAGGTCAGCCGAAGGGAGCGCAAACGCARCARCCACCTCACCCTGGGTCTGGTGGTGCCAATCAACCAAGGCAGCAAGCTCCACAGTCGCAGCAGCAGCATCAGCAACCGCTGCCTTCACCTCCTGCCCCTTCACCGCCTCTTCAGCAGACCAAGCCGAAGAAGAAGAAACGGTCTGCGTTGGCGAATGCGTCTAATCCTCATCATTTGAGGAATTATGTCCCTTCGAGGTTACCGCATTCTGCTGGGGGCGGAGGAAGTCTGAACCATGGTGGGCCGAACGGGGGTGCTAATAGCGTTAATAATGGGCTGCTGGGCCCCCTGCCGTTGAGGTTTTTGACGGCGGAGCTGCCTGCGAAGAAAGGGACAACCGGGGGGAGCGTTAACGGCGGTGGAGGAGGAGGAGGAGGAACAGGAGGGAAGAAGCAGAAAGGGAGTGGAGGGTCCAACGCGGGGAGCAACACCGCGAACGGCGCTGCTCACAATACCTCTGCGATGCTGAGTTTGCTCGTTCCTGGGGACGAGTGGATTTGCGCGTTTTGCGAGTATGATTTGTTTTTCGGGGATGATGTGGCGTTTAGGAAGGCTGTGAGGAGCAGGAAGAAGATTTTGAAGAGGAGGAGGAGGGCGAGGGAGAGGGCTGCGGCTGCTGCGAACGGGGTGAAGACGTTTGGGAAGGGAGGGGCGGCGGCGGCGGCTTCGTCTGCCAATTCGCCTTCGGGTGCTCATCCTGCGAATAATGGTGCTGNCTGCACCCTCGGGGGTGACGGGGCATGCGCCGGTGAATCCTAATGGCGTTCACGCTGTTAATGGGAAGAGCGGGAGGAATCCTAATTCCGCTAATGCCGTGAATCATGGTGAAGAAGGGCAGGGGAGTGACGAGGACTATGACTTTGATTTGGCGGATTTCGATGATGGGGATCCGGGTTACGAGGCTGGGGGGAATGGGAAGGACTCGTTTGGGAAGGTACCCAAGTATCAGACCAAGGGCAAGGCGGTCGCGGGGCATGATAGTGGTCAGTTGATACCGGCTGCTGGATGACGAAGATGACGGGACGAGGAATCACAGAGCTCTCAGCGCTGTTGTGATTGGGATCCCGTCCCCTTCTGTTTCTGACTCTCAGCTTTCCAGTCTGATATCTCTGTCTTCCCTGTTTCGTTTTCCGTTCATCTGTCCAGGTTTCAGCCTTCTCTGTCCTCTCCATGGTATCGCCTCTTCTTTGTTAGCCGTCTTCAACTCTTTCACAAGCTATCGGATTCTGGATTTCTTCTGCTGGTTTCCGGAATCGTCTCCGTTGCCAAGTTTTCTCTCTTTTCTTACCCTAGTGGTTGCTGTCTTTCGTTTAGCTTTTCGTTTTCGCTGTCGTTTGTTATTATTCTACATCTTCAACTAGTCTCTCATCCAGCATTCTATTTCACGTTTTCCGCAATCCTGTTCTAATCGCAGCATTCCTTCAAGCACACGCATCAATACTATACACATACACACATCATTCCATCGCCTCATCCTCTTTGGTTCCTCGGACAACGCTCGCTATATAGCAATGTATATATACATTGGTTATTTAAATCAACCGTGACCTGAGTAAGCGCAGGTAGAGACGTATAACGCATCAGTTGGAGAATTGTCATCAGTCCGTCATTCGCTGGGCCTGGCGCATCATTGGCATTACAACTCGACGTAGTGATGAGATTCTAACCAGACAGGTCTGCGATCGTCCCTCAATGATGTCTGTCACGCAGGGACTCCGTCGAGATGTTAATCCCTGGGCTGTCATCTTTGACTGAGCTGTGGGCTCACTGGCAATCCACCCTGGAGATGAATACCACTTCACCGCGGAAGCACGTCGAGCCCCGGCACACGAGAGCAAAAGCATCCGGTTAGATATTTAGACTTTGCATGGAAGCATTGACAGGCCTTGAGGCACTGCATGTCAGAGGAAACCTCGGGGATGGAGTTGCAACGATGATGGCGTGGCTGGATGCGAGAAAGGGAGAAGCAGTGATGCAGCCGGAGCGGCATTGCCCGGGCCGGACGGAATTTTATGATCCATTTCGACTGGATTTTTGCAGCATCAGAATTCCCCCGAAGGCTCTCCTTGGCTTTCGTCCTCCATCGTCGCCGTGCCCTCGCTCTCCCCAGTTTCTCCCCGCAACGCCCACGACGGCCACGGCCCCAGCTCCACGTCATACCACAGCGACGACGACCCCCAGAGGTTTNCCCCGAGGATCCTCTCGTGTCCCNTTTTTGACCACCTGCCACGAACAGAGGATCTTCGGATCCGGGTTCAATTGCGCGCCATCGCGGTGCTGGCCTGAACGGTCGACGGTCCTGAACGAGCTCGGTCTGGTCGAAAGGCCCTCAGGTGACGTCCCTTTGCCCTTCGCCAGCTGCAAGCGCGCTTATTTTTGCTTTCTTATGTGATCATTCTGCAGTTTGGGAATCCGATTCAGGGAGCACGTTCCAGCGAGCCGTTATCTCGCCTCTTTTGCCCTCATCCGGCATCCTCGTTCCCTGCTGGATCGGTGCCACCAGCGTGCACTGTGTGATGTGTTGGTGAGTGGCTTGCTGTTTCCTTGTGTGGACAGCGTTCAGGGTCGCGTCGCCGGAGGAGTGGGCGTAGATGGGTTTACGCAGGCGTTTGGATACCCTGTGTCGTCCCTCGATGCCTCGGGCTAGCTGAATCGCTTCTCGCCTGACGGGAATCCACGAGCGCCGGGGGATAACGTACTCCATGTTTTCATCTTCTCAGTCAGTTGGGATCGCTGCTCCAATTTTTGGGTCTTTACACATTCAGATCATGTTCACGCGTTCATCAACAGTAGCTGACACGCTTCTCTGTCATTTTAGCTCCCTAAATTGAGTATTATCGGCTAACCCCCTCTCACGATTCGCTGTCCTGGTGTTAAGACCGAGAAATTGTCCGTATTGCAATTTTTGGCCTCCATCGGTCCCTATTTAACCTTCGTCCTCGGTCAGTCCTATCCCCTCCACGCCCTTATCACGCCGAGACCCAACGCCGTCATCCAGTCACTTTAGCTCAACACAATGTCTGCAGACCAACCATACGCCATGTACTACGACTATCCCTACCAGCAGACCGTACCTTCGTACGACACCCCTCCTCCCCCGACACAGGCGCCCCCGNCTCCGGCCTATGAGGTCGACGTCTTCGACCCAGTCTTCCCATTCTTCTCCTCCTCAAACAGGCCATTACAGTCAGCACCCACCCCCTCATACCGGGTATGCCCAACCTTCGTATGCACCACCGCCACAGCCATATGCCCCGCCTCCGCAACCTCAGCCTCACTCACAACATCAGCATCAGCACTCGCATGCACAACCTTCACATATTCAGCACCACCCACAGCAGCAGCAACAGCATCAGCAACCACCCCCTCAGCCGTCAGCACAGCAATGGGGAACTCAGACTACGTCCGGCTGGGGCCACCACTATAATCATCAATCGTACCCTTCTCAAAGTGCTCCTCCTGCTCCTGTTGAAAGCCAGCCTCCTCAGTACGTCTCGGCGCCACTTTCTAGCCGACCGAGCGAAATCCAGTCGGCTAGTTCATCATTTGAGGCATCGCGAGGCGGCGGATACGCTTATCCTCATCCACAAACCAACCATACCCAGGTGCCTAACCATCATGCTCACCCTAACCATGTGCAAGCTGCTCCACCACCTCCCCAGGTTACCTCATACAATGATACCCACACTCGTCGAATGGAAGAACGACATGTAAATATACCACCACCGCCACCACCCGCTTCTAGCTCAAGCTCGCTTTCTGCAAATCTACCCCCACCCGTTTCCAGCTCCTCGCTGTCGTCCCTCGTCTCAGCTACGCATCATCATTACCCACCTCCTGCTGCTTCTTCATCATCTTCTCTTCATCATCCTCAGCACCAACATCCTTCCCATCATGCAGCGATGCCTCCTGCAGGGCCGCCTCCTTCGGCCACACCGTCTTCTACGACTTCACATCACCAATCACCATCTCAAAACTATCATCAGTATCAGCAACCTCAGCCGCCACCACCGGCACCCCCTCAGCAGACACCGCAACCTCAGGCTCCTGTTTCTCAACCTCACCACTCGGCATACAGACCCGCAGAGACTTCTTATAAAGCTCCAAAGCGGGAGAAGGAGTCCCCTGCGCCAACACCCTTGCCCCCGCCTCCTCAAGCTTTGCCGTCCAACCCCAGTGGTTTAGATTTCCTCAAGGTCTGTTTCCCCTTTTTTAGCTACCCAAGAAACCTAATTTATATCGCTTTGAAGCTCTTGGAGTCTTATCGAGGTGTGATGGAAGCCTGCGATGGCATTAACAAGGCGGGTTCATCGTCTGGCGGGTACGGTGCGAGCAATGTCACTGCGGAAACGGTGGAGCGAATGCTGCAGCATGCAAACTACGGCGCAATAATGCTGGAAGCAGCCGTCGCTGCCTCTAGCCCTCAGCCTCCTCCACCTCAGCAGCCGTATGCAGCTTCTCAGCAGCAGTCGGTGTCAGCATCTAACAGTGGACCTCAAATGACTAGCCATTCAACGTCCTCCTCGCTTTCCGGTGCTAATAACTCTCCGAGTGCCCCGGCGATGCAGGACCACCCTTCCTCGAGTTCTGCCAACGTTCAGCCCAATCGCAGTAACACCGCCAATAACAACAGTAGCAGTGGTAATGCTTCTGGAAGTTCTGCACCGAGGAAGAAGAAAGAAGTTGTGCACCCAGGACAGGGTCAGATGCAACTACTAATCCATCAACATCATCCCGACGGAACAAAAGATGGAAATACCAGCGCCAACACAGGCTCTTTGGGCGGTGGTAGTGGTAACAATGCGAAGCGTCAGAAACACGATGGTGATGATGGGCAGGTTTGTTTGGGCTGTGGTGCGACATCCACGCCTGAATGGCGTCGTGGTCCGATGGGTGAGGCCATCAGTGTTTATACCCCTCTCCAGACATTCCGCTGATTCTCGGTGATTTAGGTCCCAGAACTCTTTGTAACGCTTGCGGTCTGGTTTATGCGAAAATGGTGCGTGTTCTATGATCGCCTCCTGTGTTTTTACTCTTGGCTGACGTTCTGGTTCAGATCAAGAAGCGCGTTCGAGATTCTGGCAATAACTCTGGCGGGAGTGCCCAACGGCGTCCAAGTAACAACGCCAACCCGTCGTCAGGTCATCCGGGCCACCGTGATGAATCCAATGACGGTGATAGTGATTTTGGAGGATCAGGAGACGGTATTGACAGGAGGGAATAATGACAAACACATTCCCAACTCTCGACCGACTCAGACACCAACGGACACGTCTCTCTGATATTCCTAACGACAATTTCTTCGCTTTTGGGGTAATATTCGTCGCTAGTGAGTGGTATGTTGTTGTTGTTAAATTAATTCCCGGCTGCCCTCCCTTGTCCCCTTTCTCTTTTTCGTTGGCTCCTTGTTGCTTTTATCTAGACCACTTGTTGTAAGAACGAACTATCATGGCTATCACGTCCCTGTTGCTGTCTTGTTTTTTTTCYTCTCTTTGTACCCCCGTTTCTTTACGCAACCCCCGACTACGGGTGCTCTTGTTCTTTTTCGGTGTTGCTGTGCTACCTTTCTTTTCATGAAATTAAAACCATTCTTGCGTTCGTGTGTGTGTGCTTTCCTTCTTTTTCTCATTTGTGGCTTATCATCGGTTCTATGAAGGTTCCATTCAGTCATTTCGAATTCGACCAAACCAAGTCGTTGCCACGAGGGCCCGGGAATACGCCTTTTTCATTCATTTCGAATTCTTCAATGGTGCGGCTCGCAACATGCTGCGTGGCGTTCTGGAAATTCTCGGCCAAAAGGAGGTTTGTGCTCATGTTCGTTTGCGAGAAATTGTTTCCCCTCGAAGAATGTTCTTAATCTTCCATATTCCCTACTATCGAACGACCGGTGTGAGGGTTGTGAAGGTAGCAAGCAGTCAGCCCAAGGACTTCATTTTGGGCAGGGTATCTTTTCATTTCACTCGAGATGCCTCCCTGTTTTGGGGCTCCAGCGTTTAGGGCATTTTCTCTCGGGCCCCGCTGTCGAGTTCAAAGTATTTGACCGGATCTTGAGAGAAAAGGTTAACTTGGTCACATCGGTGGTACTGGCTCCAATGGCCACGACGAGTGCCGAGAAATTCTCAGCGGGTGCGTAATGTCCAAACTGATAAAGCTGTGTGGACGATTGACGGCTTCTTCTTCTCAGAATAATGACGTTGTTTGTCGATTTCTCCCTCCATCCGGTCGGCAAAAATATACGGGCATTGGGCCGCTGGCCACCCACAAGTCGGCGGATGCTGTAAGATTTTCCCTTTTTTCGACGCCCAGCATTCGGGGATTGTGCTTTCGGTTCAGCATCCGTCGACTTCGGGGCGAGCGTGCCTGTCGGCTCACTGGGTTTCAATTCAAACTTTTTAATAGTTCACCCTCGTGGTGGCGATATCACCCCGTCCACTAAATAACAGTGCGTGTTCTCTCCTTCTGTCACGCCCTTGTTTTGCTTATCCATCAGAATGCCCATAGTTACCCTGGGTTTTCGTTGAATTACCACTGTAACATAACCTGTGCTCATGATCATCTAGCTCGTGGTTACTCTCAGGATCATTGAGCCAGTCACTAAGGAAGGCGATTATCAGCCGAATGGCGGTGGTTTTTGATTGACCCGGTCAAAGATGCTCCAGGATGATCATGTCCATCGCACTGACAATTCTATTGAATAGAAAACGGACGTGCCATGCAATCACAATGACCACTGCATAGTGATCATGAATTTTGCCAAATTAGACAGAAAATGTGTTCTCTAGATACCACTCTTTCACGTCCAGCGAACTCCCGAATCGGCGTTATTGATTCTTGAAGAGTTGTATCAATTTAAATATATCGTTCTGGTGGATATCACGGAGGTGATAATGGATCCTTTTCGATTCATGAATTCCCACCCAGACTTAAGCTCCCTCACCTGGGAGACTCGTGCCGCCAGTGGCTCTTTCGCCTCATGATCATGATCATGCCGTTAATTAATTCCTGTCTACTTCCAAACTTCCACGACACGGCGTCCACGTAGTTCTCCATGGTGTATTTTAGCGTCACTCCGCTGGGAATTGCTTCAATGTCAAGTTCATACTACCGCTTAAACACCTTCCTTCTAGGGCATCAGAAAATTCTCTTGACTTTAGGTGAATGGCGCATGGTCGGCGCAAGACGATTGTCATTCTCCGTCCGGGCTTCGTTATTCTTTAATGAAACCTGAAGGCGCTTTCGGAAAACGATAGAATGCCGCACTTTAATCTATCAAAAGTTGTCCGCTCAGGGCTCCCACTGTACCCGTTTTTATGGTCAATTTGTGGCTGACACGTTTGGATGTGGCTGTCAATGTCAGTGTCAGCGGTACCTCTGCACCGTCAGGGTCCACTGTCTACGTCTACTGTCAGCACAGACAGCCACGTTAGCGTGATGGATTCAGAGCTTGCAACAAGCTGATGGTGATCAAGTTTTTTGGCACATGCCTCGTGGAGTCTGAGAGACGATTCGGGTATTAAGCGCCCGGAGTTTGGGCCCCTCAAGTGACAGGAAAGGTGGAGGGCCGGAAGAGTATTGCGGCTCGATGATGGTAATCATAAGAGAGCCTTTTTTCTATGTTCAAAGTTTGGAGGTGAGGTTGCCCGTGCGTCTTGAACTCATGTGTTTGCTGATGATTTGATTTCATTATTAGCCACCCGCCAGGCGCTAGCGCTGTAGCCGGCGCCGAGTCTCGGTGCGCCTTGACCAAATCTGTCAAACCTGCTCTCGGCTGCCGCTCATGACACCACGAGGCAAGTTCCAAGTACGGATGAGTGTAATGCTTCAAAACCTCTTTTGAGAGTGTCAGCTTGAGTTGAAACTAGTGACTCGTCCACGCTCTGGTAAGCTTCTAGCACCCGAGACTGATTGGTTTTGGTAGAAAATCGGATCCAGGAGAGATATGTATGTCGCGACTCACATGCTCTAATTGGTACGTATAATCATAGTTCCAAGTGGGACCTAAAGAAATGTACATAGAGCACTGGACATGGGGTGAATTTCGAGCAATTCGGTGTCGTTCTCGCCTGTGGCTTCATCTTCGTCCGTCAGAATGATGAATTTGGCATTAACACATTCTTTCGTCTGGAGGCCAGAGAAAATCATCGACACGGAACTCCAAGTGAGGCCCATAGAGGTGCACAAGGCGGCCTGACATGGGGCGAAATCCGAACGAACCGTTGGGAATCAGATCCCCTGCGGCTTCATCTTCGTCTGTAAGAATGATGGATTTGGGGTGAAGTTGGGTCGGCTGTTGCCAAGGTGTAATAGTATTACTCGTTGGCAGAGGTATAGATGTCACAGTAAATTTCTTGCCATTGGCAACTGAGCAAAATAAAAGATAGTTGTCGCAGTCGAACAGTGGTGACACCCCATCGCCATGTCGCAGTTCGACACTATGAACTCTGCGAGTTGGAGACGCCTGGAGGCAGTGGCAAGGGACAGCTTGCGCCGCGCTGAACTGTAAAGAGATAGAGGGATGGGGTATCCATTAGTACGCAGAGGTGTTCATTGCGAGCAACCCCTTGCTGCCAAGTCGATGTAGCGCAAACTGGCTTTCGGAGTATGGGGAGGGGAAAGGAATTTGGCAAATTTATGACAAGAGGCATGTTGCCCGTCTCCTGGACCTGGGCCATCATTTTCCGTCACGATGGGCTGCAATACGGGAACGTCCCAAATCAAAAATCTCCCCTCTTCGCATAGGATGATTGATCGGTCGAAAACATGTATCTATTCAGCGGTTGTCTCGCCATTAGTAACTTCGTAGTAAACATGGGATTAATGTCTTACCCCGGAATATCTTATAGGACGCGAGATGGTTACCGGCCACTTGCAACCAGTCCCGTTTGCCCAATTCCACAGGATGAAAAATGCCTCATCACCGTCACTCGTGTCAGTAACGAAAAGATGGTCCTGAGTTAGACGAATATAAGGCACCGATTCTCCAATCTTGAATTTGAGGTGGCCTTCGAGACAAAACGTAGGTTTGGGAGAGCAAGGGTCTATCCGATATTCTCCAGCGTGACTGCGAATGAATTGTTAAGCTTATTCGCTGGGTGGTGAAGAAGGCAGCCATCTTACCCGACAATATGTATTGCAACCACCAAACTCTTACCGTCGGAGCTTGGGACGACGTCGTTGATAGTCGCAAGTTCAAAATCGGCTTCGCCTAGCGAGTCTTGCTGTCGTCTTCCTGCGATGGGACTGGGCTTTATAACCACGTTCGGGATATCCCAAAGAGAGAGTTTATATAAGGAGGCTTCCGCGGTCAGGAAAAAATGGCCACCTGGGACGAGGTAAATCGACCACACATGGAGACCATACGCCCAATCCTGCTTCGAAAGGTCATCTCTTCGCTTTCGAGGGACCGCGCCACGGAGTATACGAGTTTGATTGGCCAAACTGTCCAAGTTTGCGCCATCATACCCGTTGATTAAATTTGCAAAAAGATGAGGTGAAAGCGAAGCAAATTCAAGCTCCAATAATGACATTGTTTCCTTTGGGTGCGTTGGTTTGCGTTGGTTTGAAGATCCCGTAGCGATCGCAAGTCTGGTCGAGCGCCGTTGTCCAAACGGCCCTAGCTTTGCTAGCGGCTTTCTTGAGTTGAAGGTTGGATTGAAGTCAGACTACTTTGAAGTTGAATTGAAGTCGGTGCCTTGTTTGTGCAGATATTCATGATTTACACTGTTATCCTGTCATCCTAACATCCCAGTTTTCGAGACTGTCCGGCGTCTTCGCTGATTTTTGGCGACTTGAAGTACGAGAAAACCCGAAGCGTAAATTTGGCAGATACGGTAGGTCAGTGAAACAGCCGACTCCACTATGTACATGTATTTGTACACTAGTACACACAAGTCGGGCTCACACGAAACCTTGTTTCCAACTCACTTGGACAGCAACGTCTTTTTGCTAATTCCAATGCCACAACACTCCTCCGAATCCCCGGGCTCCGCTACAACGGCGGCGGAAAGATCTCATTTTCCATTCGAGTTGCCGCCGGATGTCGTCATACATATCCTCACTTTCCTGGCTCCAGTCGACATTCTTTCAATGCGGAAGGTACTGGACGAAGGTTGACTATTGAATTGCGGATATTCGCTGACTGGTATTGATGACAACTAGACGTGCCGTAGCATTTACAGCACTAGCAAGGCCAAAGCCGTTTGGTTGACGGCCCTAGACCAAACTTGTGACCGCTACGGAATCTTCAAGCCAACCTACCCCAAAGACATAATGACCGTATCAGAACTAGAATACGCGTCGTTGTCGCCTCATCTTTTTGTCAATCTCGTGAAAAAGTATGATGGTTTAAGGGATCCTGTGGCCTATCAAACTCGTATACTTCATGGCCGGATTCGATGGATACCACCCTCGAGGACTGCGCGAGCTCGAGCGGTGACAATGGATGTGTATTCGGTGTATCTTGTTCCTGGTGGTCGCTACCTCCTCACATCCGGGAGTGACGAAGACGAGGACAGACTCTGTCTCTGGGATATTGGGTATAGCGCCCATTCTTCTATGAAGCTTATCCCAATTGCAAGGTTGGAAGAGGGGCAGCAGCCGATTGCGGGGGAAGACTTTGCGGCGATATTTATCAAAACCGTTGCTCCAAGTTCGGATGGCAAGGATTTGGTAGTGGTTGTAGCGAAAGCCAGCGGCACGCGGTAAGATGGTTGTTTCCACCGCACCATACTCATATTAACAGACACCCCACAATCTACAGTTTTGGAGAAGTCAGAGTGGTCATCAGGGTGTATCGTATAGACCCTTGTTCCTCAAACCCCAGATTTGATCTGGAAGGCCAGCTCAAGATTAATGGATCGGATCCTACTGTTTGCCTAACTCAGGACCATCTTTTCTTTTGTGATGTGGACGCCGGCCAGAAATTTTTCTCCGTATGGAATTGGGTTCAAGGAACTGGGTGCAAGTGGCCCGTGAATGTCCCGTATCTCAGACGTGAATCGGTAAGATACTGTGCACATTGCGAATTTACAATTCATGGTGACCCAACGGTTGAACAGACCCACGCTTTCGAACGATCAATCGTTGTATGGAATGAGGGGCGACTCTTGATTTGGGACATTCCGGTCTTAGAGCCCATTGCCAAGCTCCCAGTTTACGGCTTGAGCCAAATGCCGCTCATAGTGAACGCGCCGAAATCCTTCCCACCTGAGCCCACCCTCCGAAAATACTCAGCTATCACAACGTGCGCTACCTCGATTTGGCAACGACGCACCGGGGTCTCTTCCGATGATCATCTCTGCGTCATACTTGGCGCCCCGGGCATCTGTACGTATGCTATCGAGCGCACTGCAGAGCCCAACGGATGCTTTCAACTGCGTTCTGGCATCACCAACTCGCACCATCGTAATCGATTTTGTGCTCAAGAAGAGACTGGGGTCTCACCACTGTTCAACTGCGACAATCATCTTGTGTTCTGTTCGGCTTCCATTGAAAAACAACTCATCGCAGTTGTTATCCCCCTTCCGACTCTGGTCAACACCGATCCAGAGCACCAGACGGAACTTCATGCTATGTCGATCAGCCTTACAGCCGAGAATGAAGACAGGGAAGAGGTGGAAGACGAACAGATAGGGTTTTGTCCCATGTCAGGCCGTTTGGTCCACGTCCTTGGGCCACCCAGCTTTGAGCTCCGTGTTGAGGATTTTCTTTTGCCTCCGGACCCACAATCATCATCTCATAATGTACCAACACCAAGTGCCTGTTCAACAGTTGACTTGGACTGATTTGGCGTTGCCCGAAGATTTAGAGAGAGAAATGGTCATATTCGATGCAGCAAAATCTGGCTGTATAAGTTAGCTTAAGATGGCATACGCAATTATCCCTCTGTGACAGACTTGTGGTTCTCAACCATCTCATTCGATATCCCAACCTTCAGATTGGCAAAGTTCAAAAACGTTAATTCGAGAAGCAGGCTACGATGGACAACTTTTCTCATCTCTCTCCCGAGGTTGTCAGGGATTTCTCTGTTTTGTTTCTTGTTGTGTCGCGATCGGTTTTGTCTGTTTTACATATGACAGAGCAGGGATTTAGTGTTGGCGTCGTCAATTCGTTTAACCGTCAACGCGTGCAGGTTCAGGCATGTTTCTGTCAGCCGTCCGAGTTTCGTGAGCTGAAGTAGATCTTGATGCGCACGCCTGTTCTTTCATCCTGACGTCCGACCGGTATGAGTCCGTCTCGCGCGNTTTTTATCTATTTTTGCGTCTTCGAGTACAAGAAAACCTGAAGCGTAAACTTGGCGGACAAGGTAAGCATGTGGGTGAGTGCCAAGTGAGGGAGATTTGAGCTAAATAACATCGGCCGGCTACACATTGACAAGGTGCATGCTACGCTATGTACATGTATTTGTACACCAAGTCCTAAATGTGATTCTGTGACGTCGAAATACGAAGCTTTCGCCAGGACAAGCACCACTAGCTGCCGGATCTGTGGATTCGCGACCTCTTTTCGCTGATTCTAATGCAACACTCCTCCAGATCTCCAGCTTCGACTGCGTCAGCATGCACTGATCTACGATATCGATTTGCTGAGTTACCGCCGGAGGTCGTCATGCACGTCCTCTCTTCCATGGACCCAGTCGACATTCTTTCAATGCGCAAGGTACTGGACGAAGATTGACCACAGGACTATCGATATTAGCTAACTGAGGCTCATACAACTAGATGTGCCGTAGCACTTACAGGGCTAGCAAATTTAGGGCCGTTTGGTTGACGGTCCTAGATCAAACTTGTGACCGCTACGGAATCTTCAAGCCAACCTACCCCAAAGACATCATGACCGTATCGGAACTAGAATACGCGTCGTTGTCGCCTCATCTTTTTGTCAATCTCGTCAAAAAGTATGATGGTACAAGGGATCCTGTGGCCTATCAAACTCGTATACTTCGTGGCCGGATCCAACACTTCCAGATCCCAGCCTGGATTACACGCGGGCCGGGTCCAAGTCGACGGCGACCAATCGACGTGACTTCGGTGCATCTCGTTCCTGGTGGTCGATACCTCCTCACATCCGGGGCCGACAAGGACGATGATAGGCTCTGTCTCTGGGATATTGGATATAGCGCGCACGCTCCTATGAAGCTTCTCCCCATTGCAAGTTTGGAGCAGCGAATTACAGGGGAAGCTCCAGGTCTTGGGGAGACTTTAATAAAGGCCGTTGCTCCAAGTTCAGATGGCAAGAATTTGGTAGTGGTGGTTGTAGTACAATACTGGGTGGGGTAAGATGGTTGTCTCCACCGCACCGTACTCATATTAACAGACACCCCATAATTTACAGTTTTGATGATTCTAGAGCAGTCATCAGGGTGTATCGTATAGACCCTTGTGCCTCAAACCCCCGATTTGATCTAGAAGGCCAGCTCGAGATTGACGGACAGGACCATACTGTCCGCCTAACTCAGGACCGTCTTTTCTTTTGTGCTGTGGACGGCGGGCAGAAATTTTTTGCCGTGTGGAATTGGGCTCAAGGGACTGGGTGCAAATGGCCCGTGGATGTCCCATATCTCAGACGTGAATCGGTAAGATACTGTGCACATTGCAAAGTTACAATTCATAGAGACCCACTTAACGGTTGGATAGACACATGCTTCCGAACGATCAATCATCGTATGCGACTCGGACGAGGGACGACTCTTGATTTGGGACATTCCGTTCTTGGAGCCCATTGTCAAGCTCCGATTTTATGACTTACGCCAAATGCCGCTCGTCGTGAATCCGCCAAAATCCTTCACACAGCCCCTCCTCCAAAAACACTGGGCGATCGCGACGTGCGCTACCTCGATTTGGCAACGACGAACCGGGGTCCATTCCGATGAGTATCTCTGTACCATACTTGANCCCCCCGGCAATTTGTCTGTATGCTATCCAGCGCACCGCAGAGCCCAACGGACGCTTGCAACTGCGTTCCGGCATCACCAACTCGTACTATGATGATCGATTTGGTGTTCAAGAAAGAATTGCGGTCTCGCCACTGTTCAACTATGGCAATCATCTTTTGTTCTGTTCGGTTTCCATTGAAAAACGACTCATTGCCGTTGCTATCACTCTCCCAACTGTCACTACCGATCCGGAACACCATACAGAACTCCGTGCTATGTCGATGAGTCTTACAGATGAGAATGAAGACAGGACAGCGGTGAAAGATTATCAGATGGGTTTTTGTCCCATGTCAGGCCGTCTAGTTCATATTATTGGACCCAACTCCGAGCTCCGTGTTGAGGATTTTCTCTTGCCTCCGAACCCATGATCATCATCTATAGTAGTATACCAATACCAAATGCCTGTTCAACAGATGGCTCGGACTGATTGGTGTTTAAATGTTTACCGAAGACCTATATAGAATAACGGCTATGGTCTATGTAGCAAACTAAATTAGTTTCAGATAGTGTATGCATATACACCTGTCTGCGTGACAGACTTGTGGTATCTATGTCACGCGTCCGTGACAGGTCGCATTGCTCTCCACCATTTCATTTGGCAATCTCCAACTTTCGTATTGGCAAAGCTCGGATATCAGAGAAAGCACTCTGCGATGGCCAGCCTTTCTCATCTATCTCCTGAGGTTGTGGCCCAGATCCTTCGATTCCTGGCGCCAATCGACATCCTTTCAATGCGCAAGGTGGGATGATGGGATGCCTCTATCTTGTGATGGACTGACCAAAGCACGTAGACATGTCGCCAATGCTACACGGTGACCAAATTCAAGACTGTTTGGGTGACAGCCTTGAATGAGGTTTGCGAGCGCCACGGCATTTTCAAGGGAACGTACGCGATCGACGAAATATCCCTCCAAGAGCTGGAGCGTGCTGCAATGTCTCCACGTATGTTTGTAGAATCTATCAAGGAGAATAGTGCTAGAGGCACTGTTCCATCGTATCAAAGTCGTCCCCTGCAAGATCCAAGTTCAGATCATAGAATCGACGTCAGGTCTCTGATCCTTGTTCCTGGTGGTCGATTTCTCGTTACTGCCGGGAGGGACAGTGTTTGCCTATGGGATCTAGGGTGCAATACTCTTGCTCCTATGAACCGACATCCCCTGACTACTCTGGAACGGGAGAGTTTCTATCTTCACGCTGTTGTACCAAGTCTAGACAAGAAGGAGCTCATAGTCGCGGTACAAAGGTCAGCAAACACACTTTCTGTCATTGGAATTGATCTCAAGAGTCATGCGAAGCCCGCTTGAAGATATTGTCGAAATACTTCG
Source organism: Candolleomyces eurysporus (assembly GCA_027579435.1). NCBI lineage: Eukaryota > Fungi > Basidiomycota > Agaricomycetes > Agaricales > Psathyrellaceae > Candolleomyces > Candolleomyces eurysporus. The sequence continues at coordinate 38,767 of JANBPK010001071.1, forward strand.
CATTCATCCTCAATCCGTCAGTCCCGTCTTTCGTGTAGAAGGTCGACTCGACCTCGGAAGTCTCAGGAATCGCAGTGGGATTATCCACCTCACCCATAGTCTCGCCTTCATTCAACACTCTCGGTGTTTGTGGGTATGGAAATGGACGGAAAACACTGGCTTGAGGTGGGGGCTACCTTTAAAAAACCGTAGTGAAATCGTACGTTTTTTATTTGATCAACTACCGCCAGATTCTAATTCTGATATTGAACAGCTCTTTGTCTCCGATACATTGATCATTGGGTCTTATGAGGGACGCTTGCATACGTGGAAAAGCCCTAGCCCGTCAGCTTTCAAGCCCTTGCCAGAAAATCTGGAAGAAATGGATATGGCTCGTTTCGAGCCAAGTTACGTTCAACAAGTAGCCGAAGATGAGCTCTGTCTGTGTGCCACATCCATATGGCAACGAGATCCATCGCTATCGCAGGAGTATCTCTGCCTGCTTTTGGATGGTTGCGATAATATCGACGAGCAAAACCCGGGAATTTCTCTGTTTTCTTTGGGACAACCCCCAGCGCAGAACGAACCCTTGCTGCCTATCGAACGTGGCCACAACATGCAGTACTACGGGGATAGTCTCAATCTCGGCGTATACCATCTTGGATTATCGCCGCTATTCAAGTGCGAGGATCATCTGGTATTCTGCTCCGGGTCCAACCGTTATAAGATGGTTGTAACCATCATGCCTACACCTAAGGATGCAGATTCCTGGCACCCTAATCTTGAGCTTCAATCGGTAAATCTGACTGTTGGTCAAGTAGATGGGTGGGCATACAACAACTTTGGTTTCTGCCCTATGTCCGGTCGTCTGGTTCACTTCGAACGTGATATGGAAGTCTGGATCAATGATTATCTTGTAGCCCCAGAAAAGTCGCTGTAATTATGCATTGGGAAGGTCTTGTCAAGCATTTCTTCGTGTTGTCTTCTTATCCCAGTGAATAATACCTGCACTCCAGAAGCGCAAACTTTCAATCCCAATTTCTATGTTTTTTAACTCTCACCTACACTTTCTTACTCAAAATTCTTCTTCACTGTATTTCATAGAGAGATCAGGTATCCACTCCGGTAAGGCGACAACGGTATGCGCAAGCCTTTCCTTCCGTTTCGGTGGATAGGCGAACAGGAAGTCCGTGCCGATGTGTGGGACCTGGCAGGAGATCATTCTCACGCCCATTTGGTCCACATTCCACCCGAATCCCACTCTTTGGAGAACGTTGTTTGCTTTTTCCACCGTTCTCCGCGCAATCTATATCTTTTGTTGAAAGGAACTTGCTCAATGACCAGAAAACCCCCAGCCCTGGAGCGGGCGCACCCATTGAACCTCCATGATAACTCGAAGTGACTGTCGCCACGTCAATTCTGTTTTGAGGTCTGCCCAATGTGGTGATTCACTGGGGAGGTGTGGGTTCCTTAGTGGAACCCTGTGCCGTTACTATAACATGATATATCAAGGGGCCCTTTATATATAGGGCGCTGCGGACCCAGGCGTCGAGCTTTCAAGAAGAGACTGTCGCCTTGTCGAAGGACTGTTAAAGGTGAGTTGCATTGGAATCCTTGGGGAAGCTAGAGACTCGCAGAATAGGTGCTAGCAGTGACATCATGGCGGAAGCCGTTGGTATCGCCTCTGCAAATTCTGGGCCGATGACTCTCGCCGGCACGATCGCAAAAGTCAGTTACAGATATTTCAGACTTTCAGAATGCATCGAAGTCCCAACGATCATATATCATATCTTCTGGAAATATCAGCCTGAACAATGTCTTTCCGCAAGTGGAATCCATTTTGGAAAACGAAAATTGCACATTCCTGTCATCTGTGGCGACCTAGCTATCGGCCATCGTCGAGAAGTGCGGCAACGAGTTTAAGGATCTCAAGAATGAACTAGAAACGTGAGTGGTGAAGGAGTATGGGAAGTTCAGAAAGTTTTAATCCGATTTCATTTGGCCGTTCAAGGAAAGGAGATCAAGAGTTGCATTGACTCTATATTACACACCGGTTTCGAAACTTGATTGCAAATTCAGTACTCACTCAATCTCTGTTGAAACCCGCCAGAAGATTGACGGTTTGTGAAATGGTGGGAACCTTTGAACATACCTTTCACTCAGCCCTTACTAATCACTTTGGGTTTCCAGAACACGAAAAGCGCCAGATCATTGAATGGTTGGGATTATCTGACTCACGTTATTCTGCCATTGCCTTGGAAGATAAAGCTTCCCCTCCGAAACGTTGGAATGGTTCCTCACCTCACCGGAATATCTCTCGTGGAAAGACGACAAGCCTTCGCTTTTGTGCTGTCAGGGTGGACGTGAGCATATCATCTCTTTGCTCCAAGCTCTGGGTCGTGCTGGCGTTGGCAAGACCACTCTCTCGTGAGTTTCTATTAAATCGTTTCTGGGTACTGGGCTTGACGTCGTTCCCAGTGTCGTCACGTTCGACAACGTCCAAAAAGAATTCGGCGACGGTCTGGCTCTACCCCATTTTTATGATTTTTCCGAACGCAGTCAGCCGACCTCAACGCTATAGTTGAGAAGTAGTTAAATTTTCTTCATCAGCTTCTAAACCGGGCGAATGATGACCAGATCGTGATGCTACGAAAGCGTCGAGAAAAATCGAAGCCATCCTGAAATTAGCAATGCTTTCCTCCATTCTCATCGACGTCTGTTCCTCCCATTCAACTTTCCTTGTCGTCGATGCCTTGGATGATGCGGCGCTTCTTGATACATGTGCCCTCCACTGTCCACGACGGTTATCTGTCCTGTCTTGATCGAATATTGGCCTTGCTTCCGAGGCGATAATCGGATGAATAACCAATGCCGAAGGACGTCTGCAAGTCAACGAACTCATCCATTCCACAGCCCACGAATTCTTCAGCCAGCTCCCCCAGCTCCAGGGCACGCAGCTCGACATTGCATCGATATCCATTGGGTAACTTTCCCTCCCCCCTGTTAGCTCTACGCTACGGGAGATGGGACGATTTTCGATGTCTTGGAGATCGAGCCATCTACCCTCAGAAGAGCGACCTAGTCGGAAACACGGGGCATCGCGTTTCAAGCCTTTTACAACGGCGAGAGACTCTGCAGTAGGTCTTGAAGGAGGACGCTGTCCTCTAATTTGAAGATCATTATCGGTCATATGGCGTTTCCAGCGTGGTATTCTAGTGCCAGTGCGACGGCAACGTTGATACTGTAGCTGCCTCACTCGCAATCCTCCAGGATACCAATCCTTAATGCTAAACCCAGAAAGCACGACCAGAGCACTTCACTCAGCTCTCGACACTGGGCTCGACCAGTTCCTCCAACTACTAGCTGACTATAGGGCAGACGTGTATCTGGCGGGGACCGGGGGTTGGATGCATTTTTGCTTTGCGCGAGACATGCCGATTTGGAATCTCCCCCCATTCTTTTCCGGATCCATTCCTCTCGGCCTCCTCCGAACCGTTGACTTGCGTCACTCGTAGAGCCTTTACATGCATTGAATTCGGACCGGCCTACTGCCCTCATACGCGCAATGAAGCTAGCAAACAAGCTCGATCGCCAGACATGGCGGAATGAATGCCGCTACGCCCTTACACCAGGGGATACGGAATGGTGATAAGAAGACAACCGAACTTATTTTCGCAGTGGATTCCGATAACGATATCAATGCTGGAGACGAGTATGGATGGACGTTGTTGCACCATGCTGTTTTCCATGGACACGAACACGTCGTTGACCTTCTGCTCGACCGTGGGGCGAATGTACCCGCTGGGCCAAGCAATTGGGCAAATCATCGGAAACGAGGAGATCTTTCGAGACTGTTTCGAGGTGAAGATTGGGCCGGTCAGCCCCTCCATCTTGCAGCAATGTTATCCAGCAGGAAAAAGTAGAGAATCTGTTGAGGGCAGGAGCGGGTGTGAATGCGAAGTTGGTTGGGATCGGGGATTCGGATTTTCGGGTTCATAGCCAGGGATCGACGGCCTTGCATCTGGTTCTGTCGACTGGAACGTTCGACGCTGGTGCGGTGCCAAAGTTAGATGACACTGGCACCCGGATGTGTATCGCCCAGATTTTAGTCGACAGTGGTGCTGCGATCGAGAGAGTCGTTGATCATTCGGACCTTGCCAATCTCCTTCGGTTTGAAGCCTGGGAAGAGCTATGGCACAAGTTGCGTGTTGGTATCACAGAGAGAGCTACCACAACCACCATCGTGGTGGACAATAATTCGCAGATGAAATGTATCTTCATCGAAGGTTATGGTTATGCAGGAGAGCAGAGTCCGTGGGATATCGTTGTGAGCTCGAGCCTGAGCATCGGGTCCATTGTTCCGTTTCCTGGGGAATGCCATAAACAGAGTCGCCACTAGCTCACCTGGAAGACCTCGCGAGAGGAGAGCCATGGCCAGAAATGCGGCTAAAGGTACGGCCCGCGCTATAGAGCTGAAAGTCTTTTCATTTTTCATAACCACCGTTGATCGTCACACATCCGTGACACGCCGCGTTTCCTGTTAACCTTGAACCATCACGTTGAATCCATCTGCTGCAGTCAAGCTGCCCATTCAAAAGGCTCAAAATCGGCGTAAACTGTGGACAGAAAAGGCTACGATGGTCACCTTTTCCCATCTGTCCCCCGAGGTTGTGGTCCAAATCCTTCGATTTCTGACACCGATCGACATCCTTTCAACGCGGAAGGTGGGGTGATGGACAATTTCTGTCTGTGGTGGACTGACTATATCATACAGACATGTCGCCAATGCTACTCGGTGACCAAGTTCAAGACCGTCTGGGTGACGGCCTTAAATAAGGTCTGCGAGCGTTACGGAATTTTCAAGGCGACGTATCCGATGGACAAGATGTCTCTCCAGGAGTTGGAGCATGCTGCAATGTCCCCACGTCTTTTTGTGAAGTCTATCAAGGAGAATAGTGCTAGAAGTACTGTTCCACCGCATCGAAGTCGTTCTTTGCAAGATCCAAACTCGGATCAGAGAATCAATGTTGGATCTCTGTTCCTTGTTCCCGGTGGTCGATTTCTCGTCACTGCTGGGAGGGACAGAATTTGCCTATGGGACCTGGGGTACAGTACGCTTACTCCTATGAAGCCATATCCCCTGGCGACTCTGAAACAAGATCATGTCTACCTTCACGCTGTTTCTCCAAGTTTAGATCTGAAGGAGCTTATAGTCGCAGTACATCTTGAAAGGTCAGAATACACATAGTCTTTGTTGATTGAAACGGTCTCATACCTTCTACAAAGGTTCGGTGAAGGCGTTGTCGAAATACTTCGCGTTAACCCTCAATCCCTGAATCCCGTCTTTCGTGTAGAAGGCCGACTCAACGTTGGAAGGTATATGGGAGGGATTATTCATCTCACTCATAGTACTGCCTTCATTCATCACTTTCAATGCCTATTGGTGTGGAAGTGGACTGAAAACACTGGCTTTAAGTGGAGTCTACCTTTGAGAAACCGCTGTGGCACCGTAAGTTTCATTATCTACCACTAGACTCAATTCTGATCTTGAGCAGCTCTATGTCTCCGATACATCAATTGTCGGGATCGACATGGACAAGGGGCGTTTGCTCATGTGGCAAAGCCCGAGCCCATCAGCTTTCAGGCCTTTGCCAGAGAGTCTGCAGAAGATGGATGCGGCTCATTTTGGGCCAAATTATGTCCGACAAGTGTCGAAAGGTTTTGGGAATTCTCTTTGTGCTACGTCCATCTGGCAACGAGAACCACCTTTATCGCAGGAATATCTCTGCTTGGTGTCAAACGACCGTGATATCGACGAGAACAACCCCTTCATTTCTCTGCTCTCGTTGCCGAGTCAAACCCCAGCACGGAACGAGCCCCTACTTCCCATCGGACGTGGCCGCAGTATACTGTACTACGGGGACAACCACGACCTTGGCTCACGATTATCGATGTTATTCAAATGTGAGGATCACCTGGTTTTCTGCTCCGGGGTCAACTATGAAATGTTTGCGACCGTCATGCCTACACCGAGAGATGCAGCTACGTCCAACCCCTATTTTGAGCCTCAATTAGCAAATTTAACGAGTAGTAGAGTAGATGGACTGGGATACAACAACTTTGGTTTCTGCCCTATGTCCGGTCGTCTGGTTTATTTCCGACTTGAAATGGGACTTTGGGTCAACGATTATCTTGTAGATCCAGACGAGTCGCTGTAATTATGCAACATTCCTTCCCGTGGTTCTTTGTGTTCTCTTATTACAGTAGAAAACTAATTGCACTTCCAGCAGTGCTGTGCAATTTGCCCAGTGTAACTCGTTTTCGATGTTTTTGATTTCAACCTCTCACCTACACTTTCTTCCTGATCAATCTTCCAGTTTACGCGATATCAAAAAAGGCCCCCACAACTTTTCGAGTGCTGTTTCCGGTGCTCTAGTAGCCCCTTTTTTCTCGTAGTCCTTCTCAGCTCTTCTTTTCCCAAAATCTCGTTAGGAGGATCAACATGGACCTCTATTTGCCTCTATTTATCGCTGCCGTTGAGGCCGAGAACTGCTTCCGGCGAGGCGCATGGCTGAGTGACCCCTTTGACATTTGCATGGCCTTGCCTTCCCATCCTCTATCTGTACCTCAAACGTCATAGATTTCATACCAGACACACCCATACATACAGGAGGATCTCAGGATGGCCACCATCTCGACGGCCCTTCGCCACTTCAAGGAGCCCACCAAGGAGCAATTAACGCACATCTTCTTCTCGATACCTCCGGCTGTCACTGGATCTGGCAATGGAACCGATTCTGAGTCCCAGGAGGCGCTGGAGGCCATGGAGATAAACGCAGTGCTTAGTCTGGGAGAGGCTGTTGAAGACTCCTATGTGAGTTTGGATGTGGACGTAGATCAGGGCGCTCTAACCTTATGGTCAGGCAGGAAAGCTGCACATTTTGCCTCCATTCTTGGCTTTTGCCTCGTTGGATAGAAAGTCTGTGCGACTCACGATTCCACTGTCCACCATTCGCAGGGTAGAGCGCCTGAACGCAAGAGCTGGCATCTACGCCCTGAGTCTCCTTACCTGGCATGGCCTGAAGCTCGTAGTTCAGCTCACATCTCTCCGCCCAACTGCCGATCTCTTTTGCTCGCTATTGAAGGATGCGTTGAAGATAGAGCTACAAAAAGGGCAGATGAAGCTCGTCAAGACCTTCGTCAAGACATGCTACTCAGAAGTTCTCGTCAACGGTTCATCATCAGCGCCGGAGAATGAGCGCGAGGATGGCAGCCTGGATGACCAAGTGCCCAACTCTGAAGAAATCGCGTATCACGGTGGTCTTGGCCTCAAGTTCAAGTTTCCTGGAGACCCAAAGAAGTACGTTTTCGGATTTACGCGCGAAACCAATAATCTTCATTGGACATCACTAGATTGAGAGAAACCTCGAAGATCAAACTTTGGACCAATTACCTCAAAGGTCAGTCTCAAGGACAAATATTTTGCGTTCATACTTGACGTTTACCAGCCCATGGTCGCAATCTTACCCTCCTCCGATATCCTCAATACACCCGCCTGGTGCAGGTTGGCCTTCCTAATCGACTGCGAGGAGAAATGTGGGAGGTTCTGTCTGGTTCCATCTACCTTCGGTTCGAAAACCCAGGGTATTACCAACAACTCTTGAAAGACCACGAAGGCAAGACAAGTACCAGTACAGAAGATATCGAGAAGGACCTACATCGAAGCTTGCCGGAATACGCTGGATACCAGAGCCAAGAAGGTATCAACTCTTTGCGGAGAGTACTACAAGCGTACTCTTTCAAGAACCCCGAATTGGGATATTGCCAGGCGATGAACATTCTTGCAGCAGCTATCCTTATGTGAGTTCTGCCGACGTGACTCGACTGTCGCTCACCTATCACCAGATATATGTCGGAAGAGCAAGCCTTTTGGCTCCTCGAAGTCCTCTGCGATAGGTTATTACCTGGATACTACGCGTATGTGATTCTACCGAACAGTGCTCTTTCCAGTGCATGAACTTCGTCCATAGCCCTTCCATGCACGGCACTATGCTGGATCAGCGCGTTTTCGAATCCTTGGTCCAGCGGTGTTTGCCCATGATTCATGAGCACTTCCAAGCAGTTGACGTCCAGCTTTCTGTCGCCTCGCTACCGTGGTTCCTGAGCTTGTGTGTCTAGTTTGTGCGCACAACTTCCGCTTTGTCTAAAACTGCTCCAGGTACATCAACAGTATGCCCATGGTATTCGCCTTCAGGATCGTCGACTGTTTCTTCTGCATGGGCCCCAAAGTCTTGTTCCAAGTAGGGTAAGCACGTTCGTCTTCCACTTCTTCGAGAGTCACCACTCATGTTAGGTTAGGTTAGGTAAGATAGCTTGGCAAACCCGCCATCCCTGTTACTAAAAATTGAACCTCTATCCCTAGCAATCCTCAAGATTAATGGCGAAAAGCTTCTGCAAGTTCAAGATGATGGTCACTTCTTGAAGTGAGCTCCTGCTACTTTTCTGTGCACTCGTTCTGACAGATACCCTGGCAGTCTCATGCGCGATTACTTCGCCTCACTCGGCGACTCCGCCCACCCGGACTCCTCTGACCCTCGTGCTCGAGCCATCACCAACTTCCAAGAACTACTCCTCGTCTCCTTCCGTGAATTCTCTGTCGTCACGGACGAAACCATCCTCTCTGAACGCAAGCGATATCGCAGTGAAATCATCCACAGTATCGAGTCATTCTCCAAACGCGCTGCCATTCGCAATCTTCGAACCTATGAGCGATTCACGAAAGAGCAGGTTGGGTATGTCTATGACGCGCTTTACAAGGCAATGTGTTTGGTGCCTCCACCGCCTGTCGCTGCGCCTCCCCCGACGTTGCTCACTACCAGCGATGGCAGCGAGGAGAAGCCGGAAACGAGGATTGGGCTGCAGACTTTCCGGCAGTTCTTGAGCGAGATCGCTACTTGGGCGAGAGACGAGAAGATTGTGATGAATGGGTTCCAGGTAAGTGTATCGACCTCTGCCAGGTTTGGTATGATGGCTGAGGATTCTTTCAAACAGCGACGTATCGACAGGGAGGTTGCTGAACACGAGTTCATTGACAGATTGTTCTTCTTCTGGGACGTCTCTTGTCGTGGAGCTCTCTCCTTCCAGGTTGGTCGTAATCGGTACCTCGGTTTTGCATCTCTTAACTATTGCTCAGGATCTCGTCTCTGGGCTCAATGGTGTGATGTTCAACGATCTCATGGATAACATCGAATGGTTATTCAATCTTCACGACAAGAATAAGGATGGGTTTTTGACCAAGGACGAAGTGTTGACGTTATCTGAATCGCTCTTGGTGCGTATCGTTGTAATTCATCTCTTGGTTAGACTGTTGGTCTAAAGCACACTATTTATAGTTCATCTTCCGATTCGAAGTTGGAGACGCATATCTTGGAGCTGTCAGCCGTTTCATGAGCAATGCGTTTGAATACGGTGACGCTCTGTTGCCCCGGCCTGAACCCAAGGAAGGCGAGGACGATGACCCATCTACACCGCCACCCATTGAATCCAATCAACCATACCTGAACCTTGCAACGTATGATCTCTTTCGCACTGTTACAGATCCCCCGGATCCTCACTATTCTACCTCATTAGATTCCGAATGGTTGTTCTTGCCGATGAGATTTTGGAATCCTTCTTTGAGACCGACCTCTCTGCCTCCTTCAAGCTTGTTCCTCTTCCGGAAATGGAGCTACCAATATCAAGCACTGGGTTGCTCGGAGATATATGGTCGTCTATTGCCACAGATACCAACAAGAAGATGTTCAACATGTTCACTGACGAAATCGGGAAGACGATTGGTCGTCATCAGGTAACTACCCCCAATCCGCCTTTTGAATAAGGTTGTCTAACCTGGTTACGTTTTGTATAGGTTATTCACAGACCGTCCATCGGCAGGTACACCACCCTGGAAGAACCCAAAGCCCGGGAATCTCTGCTTACACCCTCGATGCGCAAGTCAGCTTCGAAAGCGAGTCTCAAAAGCTCTTCTACAGCGACGTCTCCATCAACAGCTACCTTGGTCTCTACCTCTCCGCCGCCTTCGACTTCGAAGGCAGCATCGGCTCTCACTGTCGACGTTCCGCCGCCGCAATTGCAGAACAAGACCTTGTCTAATGTTCCGGATGTTCCGGAGAGTGGCAGTTTGTCGGCGATGCCAATGATGAAAGTGGTGAGAGAAGCGGCGAGGATGGAGAGGACGCCGTTCGCGATTGATAATGCTCAAGATGAGGATGAAGAGGATGACGGGTTCTTCGACGATGACGAGGAGGATGATCAGGTTTTGGACGAGGTTGACGCCTTTTTGGAAGCTCATGATTCTGGTCTGTCGGAGGCGGACAAACAGGTTGCTAGTGGTACGTTTATCATCTCTCTCTTTCCTGTCGCGCTGATTGGCTCACTTCGATCCTTTTGGTAGATTTACTCAAGGCGGAGCCTGTCAAGTAAACCTCTTGCGAAAATGAATTAACTGGAATTGCGGATGTATAGATTTGGTCAGTGCTGTGGAATACGGATTACGAGAATCTTCACTAGTAGGATCAAGACAGGTTCTGTCCCTCCTCCTACCGAGTCCCCTTGTTTTCATGATTTCTTGGATATCGTTCGGTCTTTGTAGGTCAGTTGTAGCAGTAGCAGTAGTGCCAGTAGATTCAGAATCGCTGTCAATGATGTATAAAGATTTCGTGTTTTTTTACGAGCTTTGAGCCCGACAACGCTTTACTCAGCGAAAACCTCTGGTGGTTAGAAAAGGTTGGATAACAGATGATAACAGTGCTTGATGTTACATACATACACTATGAGTACAACATGGGGTCAATAGGCGCCATTGAGGGCTTTTTGGAAAGCAAAAAAGGTGGTGAGACATAGGGATGGTTAGAGGGATGAAAGCGTATTAGGTCTCAAGGTAAGAAGATATGAGTCGCCACTGATCATTCAAGCACTTGTCCTGCGATCGGCCCACAACCGAATGCTGAGGTCGCTATCTATCGACCCAGTAGCAATCATATTAGCAATAGGGTGTGTCTGCATGTCTGATCAGTACATCGTCATCTCCCAAGATTCAATGTCAGATACTTGCTGCAACGGCAACGACGACGTCGGAGTGACCTTCAAGGACCTGAACGATCTCTCGAGTTTGGAGGTCCCAGATATATGTTTTGTGGTCCTCGCTGCCAGCAACAATCCACTTGCCGCCCGTGACGCTGAAACAGGCGGAGATGCAGTATTTTGAGTTGACGTGGCCGGTGTATGTTTTGAGGCATCGAGTGGTTTGGTAATCCCACAGTCGGATCGCACTGTCATGCGCGGTGGAGAGGATGTACTTGGAATTGGGAGAAAACTGGACATGTTGACTAAAGATGATGATGGAGATCGCGGTGAGGGGGATGGATGTGGACCCGAAGCGATCAGGGACGTACCAGATGGCGTCGTGTCCTTCAGCCAGTGTCTTCAAACACTGACCGTTGCTCGAATTCCATATTCGACTGCGAATAGGTTAACCACGATGAAACGTCAGCAAAAAATTTCGCTAAAGACAGAAAGGGGGCGTACATAAGGCCGTCCAGGGCGCAAGAAACGATAAGGGAGGCATCTCTGTTGAAATGCACGGCGGTGACATAGTCAAGATGTGCATGCAGAGTCTTCATGCACTTGCCTGTATGCAAGAACCAGACAACGGGTCCCGTTCGTTCAATGTGATTGTTATATCGGGCAGGCAAGAGCGGGGGGCGAACCTCGAGCCACATTCCAGATTCTGACATCTCCGTCACATCCGCCTGAGACGAGCAAGTTGGACGCCGTGTTGTAGTTCAGGCAAAATACCCATTTTGTATGGCCCCTCAGCACTTTTCGTGTTACTCCCTACGTTTTGAGATTGTCAATATAAAATACAGTTCCATAATGAAGTCCAGTGGTACGAACGGATTCGACGTCCCATATCCGGACGGTGGTGTCATCCGAAGCCGTCGCAAGGCTCTGGCTATCAGAAGACCAGGCGATATCGGACAGCCCCTCGGTATGGCCTGCGAGATTCCTGATGAACTGGCCTGTCTCCGGGGACCAAATTTTGGCCACCGTTTCTGCGCCTATGAAAGAAGAAGACCTTATTCAGTGAGACATTCATCACAGGAACAATATCTGAGTGGAAGCCCAAATATACATAACGTACCACAAGATGCAAGCAGCCTGCCGTCTGGACTAAATTTGACGGCAGAAATCGATTGGGTATGGCCTGTGAGGACGTGGCGCAGCTGGTAATGGGGTCTTTCTCGCTGGGGGGGTTGGTGCCGACGTCGATGCTGCTGGTGGAGGCGGCTGCACGATGGGCGGTGGTGGTGGGGCGGCATTCGAGGGATGCTCCGGGACTTGGGGGTCGTCCTCAGTGGTCTGGGACGCCGTCTCGTCGTCTGTGGACGAATCATCCATTCCGGCTAGAGGATCCATAGGCGCTGCTCAGAATTTCGCCAACGCCAACTGACGGTTCTTCGAAGCGCCGGCGTCGATATTGCCCTTCCCTAATGGGGAAGCATCAAGCCACTGGAAGTAACAGGGACAAACAACCACCCGCCACAATCAGTGGTGGTTCTCAAGTCTCCGAAAACCATACACAGTTCGTTTCATGCAAATCTGCCTTGATCTCAACATCGGCCTTCTTTTCTCCCAGGCTCTACCATATTTATTAGGGGGCCTAATTAACTCTCGGAATGCACTTGTCAACGTCTGGAAAGCTCTCGCGGAAGAATAAATCGCTCTCGAAAGCCTGGCGGCACCTGACTCCGGCTGTGTCATTCCTCAGTGGTCATCGTGCTGAGGAGGCAGTAACATAAAGTGCCTAAAATGTCTGCGGGATGCGTAGACAATTCCGCCGCTTGTGTTGATTCTGTCCGTCGGCACATGATCCTGTTTGGGAAACTCAATCCTCTACCTTGAGTTCCTGAAGATCTGATGTCCTGCGATCGTTTTGTTCTATCTTGATCTTCGATCTCACCTGTTGACAACTTGTTCGGACGGCTTTGTCTGGGAGGTCCCATTGTCCTTGTGCGTATTTGCAAAACGAATCCACCTGAAACTCGAAAGGCACCCAAGTATCAAGGTCGAGATCGTGGTCTGTTCGAATTCAGGTACTTTCGCATTACCGTACCCTGAAGTCCAGAATTCATCAGCTCATATGCTCGTACTGGCTCTTCTAGTGGCGTCTCTAGATATTTTCTGGGAAGTACACTTCAAGCTTCTCCACAGATAACGACATAGCGATGGCGTCGCCCATTTTCGAAGCACCGGTATGGGGGCTGCATCGAGTACTTCATCGACTCCACGTCTAAACCGAAAAGAGGACTATCTTCCTCGACCAGATCTCGGGCCAAACGGCTTTAATTTCGACTTCTCACCAAATTAGGTCGCTCCCTAGACGAGACCTCGGCGCTTGGAATAATACTCCCCGGCCGTCATTATCATGAATGTTTGATTTTAGATCTCTTGGCAATTTGCGCATCGCTCTATAATAATCAACGAGCGAATTGAACTTTTTACCAGCGCTCGTTCTCGACCTTTCCAAAACCACTCTCCCTCACTCCATCCGTTCTTTCCCTAGCTCTGCGACATGGACCCACGCGCTGCCGCCCACGTCCCCTCCTCTCCTCTCGACGACCTTCGCCAACCCATGTATTCCACCGCCTCTATCTCCGACTTTGCTCACACCGGCGGCAGCAGTCCTTTAATCCAGCAAGCTTTACATCGTCCCAGGACAGGTCGTAGGACCTGGAAATCTCTCAAAGAAAAAAGGGAAGCAGTCTGGCCGGAATTCCTAGAAGAAGCGCTGCTCGAAGGTAGGCGACGCCTCGACCAATGTGTTCGAATTTCTCATCATCTTATGCTTCAGCCTTGGAGCGGTACCGTCCAACATCCTCGAAGGATCCTAGTTCTCTACGCCGTTTCCCCAAGCGCAACGCGTTCATCTCCAAGTATATCAGGGAAAAGACGGGTGCCTGTCGCACACCGAAGCAGGTAGGCAGCCGCCTTCAGCAGCTGCGTGAGACCTGTACCGAAGAACGAGGTTGGTCCAGATCCTCCGTCCCTTGAATTGGACTTGATTCTATTTCTTCCATAGTTATCCGCCTCATTTGCTCTCGGGATTTTGATGCACCCGATCGGATTGCTGCGGCACAGGCTCCTGTGCCTCCTTCTTGCCTGTCGATCAGGACTGCCCCGGACCTCCGCATCAACACCTCCATTCCCGACTACTCACCGACCTCGTCCAATACCGCCTCAATCGTCGGGCTCACGAATTCATTGTCCATGGATTCGGTCACTTTGGCAGACTCCTACGAGTATCCTTTGACCCCCTACTCTGAGGAGTTTGAGCGTCGCTCTCGGTCCACACCCTCAGCCGGAGGCTCGTGGCCCCACGCCTACGTGCACATCAACCTTGTCGGGGCTACCAACGGTCACTCCTTGTCCCGACGCTCAGCGTTGGAGTCGAGCACAGCCTTCACATTGGACCTTGACGGATCTGGGTTGACGGATTCCCCTGTTTTGAATGGTCCCGAGACTTGGAAGTGGCAGCGTCGCATTTCGGTCACTTCCGCGGTCCCTGTTTGCTATCACCCGCCCTCAGTGACCTTCAGTTCCTCCATTCTATCCCCCGATTCGCATTACGAATCATTCTTCCGGATTCAGAGGGATCACAAGGTCCTGTACGAGGAGTATACGCAGCTGGAGCACTTATCTGATTCCCATTGCCGACCTTCGCTGTTCCGCACCAGTATGTTGCCGAAGTACTGGGGAACTGTCTCTAACAAGACGTCTGGTGAGAATCTGCTTCCGATGCGCTCTCTCTCGATCGTTCGCTAATTGACCATTTTCCCCATAGAGCTTCGTCATTATATGATCATTCAAGACATCTATGAGTCGGCGGCGGGCCCAGATGGAAGAATTGACCCTATCTATACTGTCATCTACCAATTCGAGTGTACCATTCCTGCCTCTGAGCAGAACACGTCGGACGCCACCTCCTCCTCGTCTTCCTACTACTCGCCTCCTACTCCCTATCACCACACCCCTCTTCCCGACGAGATTCGCATCCCTCTGGCACCTATCCTTCCTAATGGTGTTGGCGCATGCGCCTCCGACTTGCTGCCCTATGATACCGAGGACTTTTTGCTCCCTCCGATCAACGTTGGGTGCGATTTGCAAAGCACGACCGTGACGACGCCGAATTGGTTCAATGGCGGCGTGACGTACCTTCCTTCGACGGGCCAATTCTACTCTGCGACACAACCCTACTCTTCTCTGATTCAGGGACAATCGGGAATGGAAAATGATCACCTCGTGTATCAGCCTCTCTATCCGTTCTGAGCTACCTACTCCCCTCTCCTACCAACCACATCCGTTTAACGCTGCGCTTGATTTGGTTTTGTGAAAATGAGTACGTATTTCTTTATGTTTTTCTACACTGAGCTCGGTTACTAACTCGTCTCTTCAGTCTATCTATTTTTATGACATATTTGCTTCTACTTCATCTTCCTCATCAGCTGCGGACTAACTCGAAATCTATTTATTGTGGTATGTTTAAGTGCCACCCTCCTGCCACTTCTTCGTTATTCTACTATGTAAAACAGCTACTTCCGCCTCTTTCAAGACCCTCCTCCTCCGAATCTCTTGATTAGTATTATGCATGTACCACCACCCTATATCTCCCTCCCTTATCGCGTTTCTTTCAAGTTCTCGAGTTGTCTTTTCGATTCGGTTCGACAACACCTGATCCCATCGACCATGTGCGCTCCTTAATCACGTCCACTCGTTTATGCAACCCTCTTTTGTTTGTATCTCGCTGTTTCAATTCGTGCCTTGTACTTGTACTATCAATCGCGCATGTTGTACCATATCATAGATTTGAAATTAGTAGTAAAGAAAAATGGGCTCTTTGTACGATTTTTTCGTGCAGGGTCTGACGATAAAAAGGCTATGCAAACTCCGCTAAGAACATGATGAGCTCGAAAAAGAAGGCTGAAAGTACTCTCTGTGTATTAGGAGTATGGATCCAACCCCTTTGAAAGACCTGCTGACCTTCATTCTCCAAAACAGTTTCCACGGGCGAATTCCAAAGCGCACCTTTCCTTCCTTCCTTCCTTCCTCTGACCTTCCTTTGCATTTAGCTTTAAACTATTGACAATAACCAAGCGCACAGACGTTCAGGCCTCAGGTGCTCACGATGATGGCCCTGAAGTCTGACTCGGTGCGCTTGGCGGATGGTGCGATTCTATTGACCAGCTCAGGTACGCACCCTCAAAATCCATCTTGGAGGGGGCTCCGGCGCATACGTCAATCCGTCCCTTTGGGTTAACTGCCTAGTTGAGCGACGGGCGGACATGTGACAGGGCGGTCCCGTCGGGGTTGGTGGGTGCGTTTTGTGCTTTGATTGCCCGACACTTGACGGTGCCTGGGCAGGCGAGCTCTGGTTTATGAGGTCCTCGTTAAAGAGGTCGAGTATCGAGGAGTCCCTGTATCCGACTTGATGATAGTCATCACAGAGCTTCGCTAATTATGAGAATATAGATTGTTCACACCTCGAATTGCCTTCATAAAGCTTTGAGGGGTCTTTCGTTTGGCATTCTGCGAGATTATTTCTAGGTTTCTCCTTATTTTCTCTTATTACAGGCCAGTCCGATGTACCCGAAGCCGACGCATGATATGGCCAGGTACTTGTGGGCTCCCCAGGCACCCGGGCAGGTATTAAGCACCAGAGAGCGCCTTGATTGTGATCTCCCAAAATGATTCCGGAGAATCAACGGTGAATTTCCCTCTTGGGTGGCCAGACAGAGGCATTTTCTTTTGCCAAGCGAATGAAGTTCTTCCGATCTCCAAACGCTGAGTTTTCGAAGGCGAGGGTAAGTGCACCGACCACGGTACCCCGGGGACGATACGTGCTGCGCCACAAGTGGACGTGCCCCTTCTTCCTTTGTTCTTCTCTGCGCAATAGAATCATCGTTATCATGAATAACTGCCAGTTGGCGTTGTGCTTCTCAGTAAGTTTTGTATCCGAGTCAGCCTGTCGTTGCTTGCGAGAGGATTCATTGAACGGAACGGACGCACTGATCACCCCGTCGGTCAGGCACACTTGTCTAAATTGGGCGAACACCACCGGACTACCGTTCAAGTCGGGAGTCCACAAGAGCAAGAGAAATCCTTTCAAACCCAGATGAGACAAGTGAGGGTGAGGGCTGTCAGATTCGTGTAGCTGGTCAATCAAATCACTGACCCTAGAGTTGAGCTATATTCCAGGAGGCGCCTCTCCATGTATACAACTGTCAACATGGCTCACCCGACGCTCTTCCCCTTGATTGTTGACGACGTGACAGCTGCCAACGGGCTTTCTTTGTTAGCTTTAGTCCTATTACGAGGCCCCTAGTCCAACCATGAACTCTTCTCAAACTCGTTATGATCCTCTACAGGTATGCGTGGATTCCGACTATGGCTTCTCCACTGAGGGGACCTCCGAGCTCCCCAATCTACTTGCCTTGACAAGTTTGTTTCTGTTCCGTGTCAATAGGAACTGCAAGTTCGTGACAGAAGGCTCAGAGGGATGGCTCTTTTCTCAGTCTACCAACAACGAGGACGGGCCTGTACTCTTGCAGAACAAGCAAGAGGTTCTGCAGAGCGTCAAGTATGGGCTCCTAGCAAGCTTGTGTATCCCAATGTCTGACAGACCACAGCTATGCATTCTGACAGATTTCTTGAGCTTGGTGTTCATCTCGCATGGTAGGATACTGGAGGGCAAGGAGAGTCATGGATGGAGGCCCTGGACATCAATTGTGCATGTTGAGAGCACACAGAATGCACTGGATCTTTTAGAAAGTAATGTTTTGCTCAAACAGTACATGCATTCAGTTATGAACTGATTGAATTGTTGCCCTAATTCAAGTCCATAGCATTGTCCCATCCTTACAACAGATCTCTAGCCGCCAACCAGAGGCACATAGATTACGATGGAACAACCGATTCCTCCATTCTGCCAAGGCTTTCGCCAGAGCACAGCTGCAGTTATACAAGAACCTCAAATCAAATACTATCCCCACTCTACCTGAATACATCAAGCTGTGTTGGGAGACGTGCATGTTCATCAACCTCCTCAACATCCTGGAGATATCTTCCAGGCCATCTGGCATTACAGGTCTTCAACAGCTCACAGTTTGGGCCATCAACATCGTCACATGGATTTTGGTAAGCAAGTTTACCTTCTGTCTACTGCAATTTTATCAGGACTCACAAATATGTTTCCACAGGATATCTTCTTGAATGCCTCTGGCTCCACAGGCGCAACCTGATGCAACTCTTACAACCTCATTTCCCTCCTAATGACCCACAAGAACCTGTCTGTTCAAGGTGCTATGAAATACATGGGCGGGATGGTGAGAGAAGCTTTGGAAGAGTTTGACCATTTTGAGCACAAACTCAGCCCACCTACTAGTGGCAGTAGTAGTGTGAGTGGGGCCAGTGTCACCTTGGGTGAAGGCGCATGGGGCTGGCTAGACTTTGTCAAGTCTGCTGTANGGTTCAACAGAGATGTCTCAGTGGGGAGGAGACCGAGATCGGACTGCAAGTTCCTAACTGATGCGGCTATGGGCTCACCTCTGACCAACAACAACGATGCCCACCTCAATCTAGGGATGGGACATGCAGCAGGCTCAACTGGTGGCGCCAAGAGCAGCCCCAAGCAAATTGCTTGAAACATCCAGGCTCTGAAAGACTACATTGTTGGGAGTATACATTGGGGGCATGAGATGGAGCTCTACTTTGGGCAGAAGGGCAGCAAGGTCTGTTTGTTTGGCTGGGTGTTTCTGGCTGGTAGCAATGATTTGTGAAGAGGGGGAGAGCAAGTAGATTATGTGGATGCTTCTACCTTGAACACTTTTCCATTATCTCATGGTTCTCATTGCAATTCATTTGCATACATATGTGTATAAATTTGTCTTTGGTTACTTGTATGTATAGTAGATTCAAAAAATAGGTCAATGAATTTGAAGCTAAGGTTTTCAACCAAACAGATCCTTGTATACTTGACTTTGTCAATCACCTTGTATTTTGGTGTTTCATCTCAGATTGTCACCACAGTCACATTCATGGCTCTCTTATTCACCAAGACCCACTCTCAGTCCAGCCATCTCCTCTCATCCTTGTTGGAATCTTCCAAACTATCAACCTCACACTTCTCCAATTCCTCTGAATATTGCAGCATTCTCACTAATTCTCCACATGTGTTCTTGGGTGCTGACAAGGAAACAAAAGGTGCCAGATGCAACCAGCAGCAAACAGGCTTGGTGCCACCAGCCCAGATACAATATACTAAGTCAAAATGCCTTGGAGCTTGGAATTCAATCGCAGTGTGTGTTTTTGATTTGATCAAAGCCACAGTAAAAGGAGAAGTATCCTGGTTCAAATTGAACAAATCCAGTGTTGCACTGTTCTTTGTCTCTGCTCAGTCTGCCAATCAATAAAGGAACACAAACAACATTGACATTCCATACTGCTTGTGTTAAATACAGGTACATGTTGCCATCACAAGTTCAGTCAACAGAGAAATGAGAAATGTCAAGAATATAAAACTGGCCATTTTCTAGACCTACTGCAGCTAAAGTAAATGTAGAAGAAAATGAAATAGATTTGACATTCCAATTTGGAGGAAACAAGAAGAGTGGAGTAGTAAAAATTTTCACAAAGGGCATAGTAAATGCAGAAGAGTATAATCCAGAAGGAAAAGAAGAAGCTTTCAAATATATGTAAAAARGCAGAGGTGCTTTAAAGTTGACACCACAAGGAGAATGGCACTGCAAAGTGGCCAAGAGAGTATGTGTATGGCTGTCCCACAGGCGCACTGTGTTGTCCTTTGATGCAGAGGCCAGGCTCTGTCCATCGGGTGAAAAGGCAATATGGTTTACTGTAGAAGAATGTCCTTTCAGAGTTGCAAGAGCAGCCCCTGTCTGGCTGTCCCACAGGCACACTGTGTTGTCCTCAGATGCAGATGCCAGGCTCTGTCCATCAGGTGAAAAGGCAACACAGTTCACACCTTGTTGGTGGCCATGTAACACTGCAAGTTCTGGTGGCCATGGTTCAATGTTGCCAGATACAAGTTTGCCCCTTTAGCAGCATTTGCATACAAGTCGTATATACTTGATGACTCAGGTGCAAATGGAATGCATGACCAATACAAGTGCAGTGGTGAACATTTGATGATATTGCCTTTAAGCAAGATGAATCTGCAGCCATCTTTGAATGTTTTTTGAGTCTCCTGCATGCCATTTGTTTTATTGCTTCTCTGTGATAGCAGTTAACATTATCCATTTAGAAATACCTTGAATTTACATACCAAGCTAGACAAAGCCATTTGCATAATTGGGGATTGCAGTATCCAATTGCCTAAGATATGCCAAAGCCTCAAACCAGTGCATTAGATGTGTTCTGACAAATTCTTGAAGCAGGTGCTCAATATCTTTGTCAGAGTGCTCCAGGTTGCTTTTGTTCAAATGTTTAGCCCAGTTACAGATAGCATATATTAGCTCTTCTGTCAGCTTTTCTTTGTTGGGTTCTGGCAGACTGGCAAGCATCTTGTACTGATCTGCAGGAGGCACTTGGCAGATGTTGAATTGAAGCTGCTGATTCATAGTTTGTAGACAGCATTTGGACAAATGCAGGTGGTATTTTTGCTCCTCAATCCAGAATTCTTTGGGACAGTGACTGTAATTGGCAAGGAAGTCAGAAAATGATTTGTGATGGATTTTGTATATTGGATTAGGTCCATCATTGGAAGGAGCAAGCACTGAATGCATGTGTCTCAAGATCAACACCAAGCTATCAGAATTGGTATTCATAAGCTTTGCCAGTGCCTTCACAGACAGGGGATATTGAAGGAGAATGATAGATCCAATGGCTGCTTTGAAGCTGGTCAGCCACTGATTCCAGTGTTGAGTTGGGATGTTTTTGGGTGTGGCAATATCAAGAACCTTGCAATATAGCTGTATCATTGCTTGATCTGGCTCCAGATTCAAAATACCAGTAATTGCAACCTCAGGGCCCAGTCCATATGGGTTTAAAATCAGCTTGACAGCAGTAGAAGCAAAAATGAACAGCCTGCTGGAGACATCTACAAGCTGCTTTTTCTGGACTGCTGTTGGCACCCAAGAGGCACATTCCATGCCATAGAAGACTTCTTGTATTCTAGCAGAAGATAGATGGTGATCCAAATAAAGCCTGATGTCAGAGTCTACAATCATGTCATCAATCTCTTGGAGATGAAGGCAGTTGGCCAGTGAGGTACTTTGGTATTTGTTTCTAAGCCCCAGTTCAGGGCGAGTGGTAAGAAAAACCTTGACTTGGGGCAGTTTAGAAATGGAGGTTATGATAAGAGACAGAATATCTGAGGCGTCAGGTTGTGTGCACTCATCCAGGGCATCAAACACAAACACAAGAGGTGTTGCTCTTTGTTCAAGTAGGCTGCAAAGAGGCTGGGCAACAAGAGCAGAGAACTGCTGTGCCATCACTGTGTGTAGGTGTTCAGGATGCTCATCAATGGCAGTTGTTGAACTTATGTGAAATAGACGCCTGTTCCATGGCGCTTATTACATAAACCTCTATAAATAGTATTATGCAGTATATTCGGTATATAGTAGGTCTAGTAGTACTCTAGGTTCAGCTTCTAGAGCAAAGCGTCATAATGGTGTCAGTATTGCACCTTAAGCATGCAATGCTCAGTCATCCAATGTGCACAGACCACTAGGTGACTTTGTGTGACGTTACAGTCACATATTCGAGTAGTATATAAACCATGTAGTTTAGTACGAATAAAGCTCAAAGCACTTTCTATTAAGCAAAGTCAGTAGTACATCCCTCAAGCATCACTCTATAGTCGATCCCTGTATAACGGTATGTCTCAACAACATACTCTCCCTACTTGTAGCTGTAGCACTGCTGGACTCGCATTACCATGCGAGAAATGCTGTCTAACAGCAGTCGCAATAGCTTCTCCATAAGATGGATCACAGAATGAAAGCTGGTAAGCAATAGTGTGCACAAAGCTGGAGGCATGCTGCTGATCAGCATGGTCATGAGAGGAGAAGAAGCTAGCCCCAAGAGAGTCAATAGTGGCAGCACGCTGATGAGATCGGTGCTGCCAAGCTCAGAACACACACACAAAACCACCAACCACAACCTATATAGGCTGTGTACAGTCATGTGGTGTGAGAGTCAGGCCACACGAAGTCAAAGTGCGAGTTTGTGGGGGTTATTGAGTGAATTAAGAATACTAAGTTCTCAAGTTCTCTCTTAGATACACTCCACAGAACTAGAAGTACCCTAGTGTACCACATATGGCAGTCACATACACCTGTACTATACGCACCAGCCCACATTGCCTAAGTCCCGTGTTTAACGGTCTAGCCCCAGGGGCTGCATTAAATGAGGTCCCTTTGTGATACACAGCGGCTGCCGGGGTTGTCTGGTGTGTAGCTGACAGACGGGCCCCTGGGGTTTTCTGAGGTAGGTGGCTGCCACTGCCCGATTTCCTGGTAGTATCAAAGAAGCGGCCGACAAGAATGGGGTGGGTGGTGTAGACTGTCAGGCTGCAGAGCCCTGAATCAGCAGCTTGGTAGACACCCAGGCCACTGATGTTGCGAGTATTTTGAGGGTCAATTACATGGAGCGGCTGGTGTTTTCACCATCAAAGCCATGGTTCATTTGATGTGGCAGCTGCCAGGTGCATTCATAATGAGGGCGAATAAGCAGAGCAGCTGCACCCAAAAAGAAAGCAAAAAGACACAGCAGCTGCTTGCACAACACACATGAAGAGTGTATTTAGACGATGCGGCTGCAGTTGTGGTCACCATATGCGCAACTTAGTAGACAGTGCGGCTGCTTCTTGTATGACAAAGTTCATAGGCAATCTAAACAGTGCAGCCACGGATCGGCCAAGAGAATTATATGGTCGTCTTCACAATGCGGCTGCAATGAAACTACCAGATTGGTAGGCCATCTAGATGCTGCAGCTGCTGCATGTACAATTGAACTCATGTTGTCTAAACAATGCGGCTGCTGATCGGCAGCCAAATTGTTAGTGTGGCTGCTAGTTGCACCCTTGACTGGTTTACATTGTGTTGCTACTGATAGGAGTACCATTCATGATAGCTTTGAGTGTTGCCAAGCTTTTTAATACTTCTCAATCCATTTTTTCCACCAAGGTTTCTCATGCCGGGATTCCTCAATTCATACCATGCAGTCAATTTTGATTCACATCTTTGCTGCCGGGCTTTTGAAATACTTCAGGATTATTGCCTCAGTGGGTGTGTATTCTATGGTATCTATTGTACCAAGCAATTTAGATCTAGCTCATAGATAAAATGATCCACCGATGTTCTCAACCACCGATGTTCCACAACTGTCACTATTGCCAAGGCATGTTGGTTCCATGTATCATGCCAAATGTTTGTAGCTTTATAATGGCCTACTGATGTCTTACCTCCAGCGGTGTTCTACACTATCACCTGTGGTAATTTGGTACAAATAAGTCACCAATGTTCTACAATCCAATATCTTACCTCCACCGGTGTTCTACACCGTGATGTATCACCTGTGGTAATTTGGTTCAAATAAGCCACCAATGTTCTACAATCCCCTTATCAAGGCATGTTAATTCCATGTATCACTGTAGCTCTATAATGGCCTATCCATGTCATACCCGCTGCCTGTTGAACTTACGTGAAATAGGCGCCTGTTCCATAGCGCTTATTATGTAAACCTCTATAATTAATATTACGTAGTAATCTCGGTATATAGTAGGTCTAGTAGTTAGCTAGGTTCATGTTCTAGAGCAAAGCGTCATAATGGTGTAAGGATTGCACCTTTAGCACGCAATGCTCAGTCATCCAATGTGCACAGACCACGAGGTGACAGTAAGTGACGTTACAGTCACAAATTCGAGTAGTATATAAACCATGTATTTTAGTACAAATAAAGCTCGAAGCACTTTCTATAAGCAAAGTCAGTAGTACAAACCCTCAAGCATCTCCCCTAGTTGATCCTAGTATAACGGTATGTCTAATCAACATACTCTCCCTACTTGTAACTGCGTGACGCAAGGACTTGCATTACCATGCGAGAAATGCTGTCTTACACTGCCGGCTTTTGACACTATCGCTGAGGCACGCTAACTGTTGAATATTCCGCTCATCCATGAATAACTGCCATACACCTACCAGCCACCAGTGTTTTACCTTTCATCATTGCTGCACTTTCCTGCATGCAGGCATATCAACTGATTCCATAGCCAAAAGAAAAGAAAATTGCAAAAAATTAATACAGGTGCAAAATTAAAGTCTGGTACATCCGTAATACGGCCACTGAAGAAAGTCCAAAAAGCGTGGAGGGAAGGGTTGATGAAAGCTCACTCATCACTTTGCTCTGAGCCTCCTTCCTCCTCACCCAAGCCTCTTTCCTCCTCACCCAAGCTTCCTTCCTCCTCACCCGACCCTTGGTCACTCTGAGCCAGATCGCCAGCCGCTCTTTCTTCCCCCGAGTCATCAACTTTGGCCATTTCAACGTCACTGGCTGTTTCCCCCTTTCCAGACCCCTGAAGCCACTCTCCAAGGGCTACGATTGCCCGGTGGGCATCGTCGGCCACAGCCTGGAAAGTCTGAGAGAACTCCGAGCCGAGTGAGATGAGTGCATTGAGATTTTTGATGTGGTCCTCGAGCAAGTGGTGAGGGATGCCAGGGTTGAGTTCTTCGAGTTGATCGTGCCCAGCAATAATCTTCTCGATGCTCTTGGCAAGCGTTTTGGAGCTGTTGGCCACTGTTTCATCAACCCCGGTGCAGATGGACAAATGGTATTGAACCTTTTGTTTGGCATCCTTGAGCAGGGAGCCACAAGCTGCCATCCCCAAGGTCATGGCGTCCATCTGGCTTTTGATAGCCCGAATTGCAGACCCTTGTTGTGCTTGGGTGAACTGCACCTTGGCCCAGAGTTGCTCATTCAAAACTTCAGGGGGGCGAGTATCCTTGGGCATGCTGTCTGCAATGGGGTCCTCGATTTCCTCACCAGGCTTTTCCTTGGACTTGCCCTTCTTGCTGGCCTTGGACTTGGACTTTTCATTTTTGAGACCCTTGCCACCCATCTCCATCACCTGAGAGAAATCAGTTGAGGAATTTAGTGAGAATTATAGTCATACCTGGTTGCCGTTCTTCTTGCACCTGGAGTGACGGTGATACGACCGCGTCTGTTTTAGTGAATATAAGTTCGATTTTTGCGATAATAAACTATAAAGTTGACGCGGTCTGAGTCTCTAAGTACAAGAATGACTACGCTATCGATAAGGTTCACGCGGCTTGAGAGGGAAAAGAGTTAGTACTACGACTCTAGGGACACGAGAGTTGAAGCTACTCGAGGCTGTCAACTTGAAGCCGCCCCAGTTGTATTATACCCTGACCAGGAGAAGCCATTTTAGTTGACGCCGTGCTAAAAATCAGGCGGCTCAACTGAAGCGGCTTGAGAAAAGTCATATACCTTTACAACGCAACTGTCAGGACTCTCAGGCGGCACTACCAGAGAAGTTCAGAAATCAGGCGGCTTCATATTCATCGAGTACAAGTGCTGGAGCGGCACGAATGGTCTTTCGAAACGACGAAGTCCATG